>JARJDV010009379.1:0-20323 GCA_030264675.1 Anaulacaspis nigra
GCGTATGTCCGTGAACCGACTATTGACTTTCGAGATCGTCGCTGATTTTCATTTTCGCACTAATATTTTTATTTCCGTTTTCCAACGCATTCGACAAAACAACGTATAGATCTTTAATTGAAAATTAATTTTCTTACGCTACGGTGTTTACAGTATGAAATTAATGAAACTTTCAACAGCTCACTCCTCCCGAGTTTGCTTTATAGATCAATTTGAAATTAGTTCAAATAAAAAACAAGAAATTAGTTGGTGTGTTGTTGGGCAATCAATGAACGGCCGGAGCGCAGCTCATTACAACCAGTTTTTAATGAGTTGCTTCCGTAGGAGTCGCGCTTCCAATCGCCACAAATGAAGAAAACAACTTCCAGCTGCGAGCTGCGCGTATGATGATACTTCTTCTTATTCTTCTTCTCTACGTCTTCTTCTTCTCGATCAGTGTCTTTGGCGCACTTTGTCTTTTTCGTCATCTTTTTAATCAGTTGACTAATTAATTGCATCCCGATAAATTCGCTCCTAATTAATCTACGTATATTGCTTTAATTAATCAGCAGCTCGAATTGGTGATTACGCACGTATTAAATAAACAAAAGTTTAATTAATTTAATGTTCCACTTTTATTATTTTATTTCGAATTTTTGGTGCGGGAATTGCCACGAGTTCCGAATACTTTTCGATGGCATTAATTAAATTCTGGCACATTATAAAATGTGGTATAAATTTCGGAATAAAATTTATGAATGGCTGGGTACATGAATATAACACGAAGATATTTGCATGGAGTGGTGTTTATGATATGCTGTATCAGTCGCGATACGCAGCAGCAGCAGCAGCAGCCGTAGCGGTAGTCGTCGCACCGCGTGGATGCGGTTTTAATGAAGATTTCCTTTGTATTATTATTTCATGGATTAAGTAGAACTCTGGGGTTTAGTTCCACTTTGCATACACGCATTATGATTCGAATCGAATGTGTATGTGAGGTGTGGATGGTTGTTTGGCAGGGAGCAAGGCGAGCACACTCACTCTTTCGCACGACATGACGCCGCCGCGCTGCATAAGAAAGTCATTATCATGAGGAGGAGGTAGCTCTCTCGCGACACATCTACATATAGGGTTTCATTGCTTTCGCGCTTAGTTACACTTGCTTTTCGGTCGGCCTCTCTTCGTACCTTACTTCGACGCGCAATGCTGCGTTGTCCTCGTCATCGTACAAATTCATGCTCGCGCACATGAATATGTTAACGTTTTCGAGCTTACGCACACTTTATCCTCGAAACTCCTCGAACCAGTTGCCGTTTCATTTTATGACGCCTCCTCGCTGCATCGCATCGCATCGCCCTTCGTGCGTTCGAAGCGAGAGATAAGAATTTAGCGTGGGTGTTTTAATACGTTTTCATTTCTCAATTAAATTCAGTTTCTTTTTATGGAGTCTCCTCTCCTCTTTCGAGTACTAATTTAATTTTTTCCGCTCGACTACGACGACGACGACGTCGAAAAAAACTCATCTTGTTGTTTAGAAATGTATTTGTCAAGAAAGATTTATTCTGATTTTTTTTTTATTGTTCTCGCTTTCTTGTTTTTTTTTTCTCTTCAGCTCTTGGAGCTGCGGAATAAAAACGAAGCAAACGATGGAAATGTTTTCCGCAGACGCAGACAAATGCGGTGCACTAAAACTAAAAGTAGTGTGCATTCACGTTATATTTATTAAGCGCATTACGGAGCAAATGCGTCGACAATTAGAGTGGAAAACCCACATTTTCCATTTGGACCGAATACTACGCGTACTACGTATGCCTTTTGTTTCTTATGCTTAGCTGCTTTTCCTCTCGCTTCTGTTTCGCGTTGTGCGTTATTTAATACAATGTTCAACGTTTTAGTTGTCGCTTTTTCTTTTTGGCATAAAATATTCGCGTGGAACAGGAATATTTTAGCACAACTAATGTTGTTTTTATACGAAACGAATTCGTATTCGCGAAATTACTAGGATAGTAAAAGAATTTTAGTCTTAATTTAGCAAAGATTGAACTTGCTTTCCTTTGAATATACGCGCTGAATAAGCTTTTGAGCTTTAGCAAAGTCGGTACACTAAACCGGAAACGCTGGGCTTCGCATTGTGCGAGCTCTAATTGTACTCGACACTATTCAGAAGCAGTCTTCCGTCCCGCGGTGAGGTCAGTATCAATTGATTCCCTATTAAGTTGCGCCCATCCCGAGCATCATCCTACTTTGCGCATAATAGCTGGAAACGCAGTGAACGCACGTGTGACAGATTGGGTATTGTGATTAATTTAAATTCGAAACACACATTATTTCATAACGACGCACCTTGCCATAAATAATTCCTTTTGGCGCACATTAATTTTATTCTGTTATTTATTTATTACCCTCATTTCGATATATTTCCGATAGTTCCATGGAGTGGCCGTTTGCTCTATATAGGCGCATGCGAACGATACTTTCAATTCCTATTGGCGCTGCACGTAAATAAAGCACTCAAGGGGTAACTTCAACTATTAATTATCCTCGCGAGGATCGTTAAAGCAGGCGCATTGTGAATGTTCAGGCAGAATGCGTTTGCGTGTGTGAATAGTAAGTGCACTTTTTAAAATCCAAACTCGTCAATAATACTTATTCACTCTTGCGCGCCGCTACGAGTCTAATAATAACGCTCCTTTAGTGCCACTACAAAACGCGTAACGTCTTTTACTTAACGACTGATCCTTAATTACTTCGAAGCGCTATAAATTTTAATTAATATTTAGCTTTTAGAGTCTGATCGAAACAGAAAAATCTAGATCAGAATGTAAAATTTGCAAGACGAATATTAAAATGTATTATTTATTTTATGTTGTTCGTGGAAATTTGGTTAACAGCTGAAAATTACCGATGAAAAAAAAACTCCAAGTTTATTTAGAAATATCTCATAATTATTTACATAAAGTCAGATGTTGAGAGATTCACTTTAGAACATAAACACTATGCATCCGTTTGTTATGAGAATACATATTTTGTTTTGTTTAATCAGTGGCGAAGACCAACTGCGAGCCTGCGAATGAAAGATGATGTTTATATTTGGCCATAAACATGGAATATAAAATGTCCTAATGAATGGATTTCAATTTTTCCGCTCTTCTCTCGCCAAAGTCGATTGCCATCGCGGCGCTCGGCGCTATCGTATTACATGCGCATATTTTTAGAAATCGTTGTGTTTCTTGAGCAAATTCAAATTTTACGCAGCGCAACGCAACGCAAAGAAGACTAAGGACTAAATGGATAAGAGAACCGAGAAGGAATACGCTGCGAGCGATATTTCATCAGGCGCGCAACGCACACGGCTCTCTCTCGCATTTCAAAATAAGGGTGTGTTGCCGTATTTGTTTAGGATATTTGTACAAGCAGACCTCGGATCTTTGAAAATGTAAATAACGCCTATGATCTGCCTGACTCGCTCGCCTCCTGCTATATTCCATTTCAATATGCGCAAAGCGACGAATACACATGTACAATGTATAAACAGAACCTTGAAGCAAAAAAAGCAAAGCAGGAATACAAAGTGCACGGGAAAAAATGACGACGACGATGATGATGACGGCGACGCCGGTGGTGATAACCATCATCAAATAGACGTGCGACTCTGTATGTTGTAGTGGCTTTCAAACAACACCACAGTTACACTTCTTCTTTCTCAGCTCATGGAAAACGCATACAATGCATTAAATGTGTAAACAAAGCATCACCGCGTTCGCCGATAAATATTTCAGTTTATATGCTAAACTAAACAAGTCGCGATAGATAATGTTTTAACTTTTCACTCGCGCACATTTATTTCTTTTCTCACCAAATATACGCTTTCATCGCGCTTCACGTGGCATGAATACGCAATGACAAAGTTATCATCGAAAGTAAACATGGTAATTATGTTCAAATTTAGGCATCCCAAATTGAACAAGTTTATATGAATTAAATATGCTTACGCAATAAAAGGGTCGTTAATGTATAATGCAGGTCTTCATTCGCGTTTTCTGAGCTTTCATCAGAATCGGGATCATTCGCACATATGCTACGTGTGACGAATAGCAAATGACAAAGCATCCCCCGAAAATAAACACGTTAATCCCGTGGCGTCCCCAAAATAGTAATCCCAATTGAGAATCAATCTATCAAGCTCTCCTCGTGCCAACTCCCGCGGCCGCTATAATGTTATTTCAAGTTTGAATTATATTCGGAAGGAACGCGCTTTAAGTGAGTTTTCATGTCGTTGTGTAACTACTTTTTAGCGAAACAACAGCGCCCGGCACCATGAGCCGCCGAATCTATAGATTTGGCTCATTTAATCTTGACTTTAAAGTATTGGCGTTTCGCCCTCGAACATGCGCTATTTTTAGTGCTTGCAGAGTGCTTGTGGAAATTAGTACGAAATTTATATATTAAAAGCAATTTCACCCCTTGCACGATCACTCCGGATGCGCGTGGCAAGTTCATCGGAGCGATGCATCCATCCCCTTCGCCCATTGCGTTAATTATTAACTTATTCGTCATTTAAGTTGTGTTGGCTTAGTTGTGCAACTACAAACACATACACACACACACTCGCCGGATTTGGCCAATAGTTTACGAGTTTGATTTATGCATCAATGCTCGCTGGATGCTCGCGTAAAGCCGCTGCACTAACAATGCTTTTAGTGCTCGTTAATTATTCACTAATTGCATGTGTATTGCGCATTTTAAATATGCCGCCAATGTCGATTCCCACAATACAGTAAAAACGAGGGGGAGAGAGGTGACGAAATTGTCAATACCACACGAAAAAATGAGAGTGAAAAATTGAGCAGAAACTATGATGGAAGATTAAAGCAGAAATTCTGATATGTGACAGCCATTAGCAAGCATTATATATTCTGCTTGGTGACAGAATAATAATGTATTGATAGATTTTTTTGGCGGTTTTTGATGGTAGTAACGAGTGGAGAATTGATTAAATTAGTGAATAATTTGACGTGACTTTTCCTCTTGGATGAAGACATGAAATTTGATTTCTTTTTTTACGTTTATCAAACTATGTGAAGTTTGAGCACTTGGCGCACTTTGCATTCGCACTCTGGGGACGAGCGCAAATGAATCGTAAGAGTGGTGCTCCATTAAAATATTAAAATTCGCGCGCACGCTTGGAATCAGTGCCTTCGTCATTGCCGCCAACGCCACCGCCGTCCACAAAATTCAACTCACTCTTGCTGCGCATGGCGAGAAATGCGAGAAACGCGAGAATTGACTCCCATCATCGCATGATTAAGCGTCACGCTGCCGAGTGGAAGAAGGCTAATGACGCTCACATTTATTGGGCCATCAAGCACGACATTCTAACGATGCGCCTCTTAGTGGTTGCCCTCTAATGTATTCACTCCCCGGCTGAATGTTAGTGAAAATCCGGGTTACAAATCAAATTATATTCGTACGAAAAACTTTTCTGATTACTTAATTCGCGTCCGTCATTCGAAATATTTAATTTGACTGAAAGGCATTCGCGCGTTATTTATGATTGGAGTTCGTGCGGCGATTAGAGGAGAAAAATGATGATGTAAAGAGAAACGAAGAAATGATGCATTATAGAACGGCAACGGCCGTGCCGGTGGCGGCGTGAAAAATTCACGTTTTGCGCGCGCGCGCATTTAAATCGTATCAATTTATTTAAATGCGCAAAAAACGATAGCGCGGAATGAAATGTTATGAGCGCAAAGTAAAGGCTGCAGTGTGCAGCAGCAACGCGAAGAAGCGCAAAAGAAATGTACGCTCAGCTTCGTCGGAATGCATTAATCAACAGATAGAAGAAGCGATAAATCGGGCGCGCGAGCTTTCCTGTTGTTTACGCGCGCCGCGGATCCGAGCGCCAATAAGTTAAAACAATTTATAACTGCGCACCAAACGCACGCCAAGAGCTTTCATGAATGCGCGCATTCATCAAGCACTCATCTGAAGACGTTGTTTATGCGCAATGCTCTTTATGCATATTCAACCACCGCGCGCGTATAATGACAACCATATGCATTTGTTTATTCGCCTATCTGCGCTGAACGTCGAATTTTATTCTTTCGAGGAAATGCACTCGAATGCATTAATGTAAACGTACAAATGTGTATACGATTTGAATTACATTTCGAATTGAATCACGACATTTGATAATTATGATCGACGAACGAACAAGAGAAGCAAACAGCACGAGCATGACTCACAAGAGTTGCATGATTGATTATGCGATCCGTGATTATGCAATCGAAAGGCTTCGCTCGGGATGGGACGCTCATGCTGATGCTGATGCTGGCCACCACCGCAATACAATATGCATTTGCGTCCTGGTGGTGAGTTGGCAATTGTCTGCGCAAACAAAAGTTGCAAGGGCTTCGCCAGTCAACCAGCCGGCCGCGTAATTGAGCTGCCAATTGACGCAATTTGCGAATTGAACGATATTATCGAAGCACTAAGCATAAGTCTCGCCGCATCGAAGTTTGCTTGTCAGTCACATTCGTATGCAGCAGTAACAGCAGCATCAAATTCGATTCGGAAACAGAGCGATCGAACGTATTTTGAATTCAGTGCAGACAATTTCTGGCCCGTGTGCCTCCGCTGTCGTCGTTGCCGCCACCGTGTTTGTGACAGCCTCCAGTCAACTGTATTTCGCGCAATTTACTTCTTCCTTCTTTCAGCAATGCGCGTCGTTTGCGAATTGTGCAAAGAACGAAACGATATGTTTAACTCTATTGCGCTGCAATGCGCAACGCTCGCCAACTTGATATAATACTCATAAGGTTCGCACTTGACGCTAAAAAAGCTCCTCGAGTGGAGGTGTTAAGCGCAATTTATATTCTGCGCGCAAATAATCCGAACGTAATGAAACAAAGGGTTGCATTCACCGCTTTTCTTTCGCTATTTTCTTTGTACAATTCAAGAAAACCTCAAATATTTGGAATTTACTTCTTGCCCGTGTTTTTGCTTAGAGAAGACGGATAACATTGGGGATAATTGGTGTGGTAACTATGCCAATTAGATTTTTTCTTCGTCGAGCGACAACATAAATTTCAATTTGAATAATGCTATCTCTGAAATTGCAAGTTGCATCAGAGATTATAACAACGTCGCATTGCATTGTTATGATAAACGACATTTGTCGTTCTTGAGCGCGCAATCCACGCGAGAAGGAGGACGAGATATTCATCTGGGAGAGTTAACGAAGGAAGAAACGCAAAAGTAGTACGCAGAATAAGCATTCAGCGTGAGCTTGTTATATTTTGTTATCATTTATTGCCATCCGACGCATTACATTCATGTTTCTTCCTCGAGTTATTGGAGCGCCGCACGAGAGATGCACAAAGGCATAGTAGAAAAATCTCCCAGATACATAATGAGCGCAGATGAAACTCTCATTACGCGCGGTATTATAATAATATGATTCACGTTGACTTTGCAATTTCATCAATCACGTCTTTGTTCCGAAGGTGGCCTCGGCGGCAATGGCGGCGGTAATTCAATTTGAATGTTTGAAAGTATTCCGAAGAGTTTTGTTAAGCTTTTGTGTTGATGTTCCCGTTTGTTCCCATTTTGGGCGCAGATCTCTTACTCGTAAAGGCTTTGCATTTATAAGCTTTATCTGTGCGCGCGGCGCGCCTGCTGAATTAATCCCGGTGCGCGCCAAAAGCGCATCCTGGTTAAATCCAAAATCAATAGGAGCGAAGAGCACCTTACCCATACAATATATGCCCATATAAAAGAGAGATGTGTACAACGCATCTCACTCACGCTCAAATGTTGTCACTGCATGCTGTCGTTTTACTCATGTGCGGGTTGCTATGAGCAACATTTATACGGAACACGCATTTATAATTTGTTTTCAAGAGCGATCTACTGCAGTTTTTTGCGGATTGGTAAGCTGTGTGCGCGACAATATCCAGGCGCACTTTTTCAAGAGTAACGTGAATAACGAAGAAAGAAAAAGAGTTGCGCATATAAAGTATTTACGCGATGCACACGAAACTTAAAGCTGCCACCCATACAAGCTTTGAATTTTAAACTTGCGCTCTGCAGCCGTGGTAGCAGCACCTTTCTTCATTCGTCCGAGAACTTTCCGTTCGGCTTCCTTTACACAACTTGCGCGTTCGGTGAACAAAGCGTTATGCAAAGAGCAGCAGGAGTAAGGAAGGTTAGGTTAGGTGGTTGGAAATTTAATTAAAAGCATTTACATTCAACGCGAATAGTGAATACACTCATTGTTTAGTTGAGCGTTACCGTTCACGTGTCTGTGCCCTTTTTCTGCTCGCTTGCTTTCATAAATACACAGCACTCGCGAACTTGCAACAAGCGCGCACACAGCAAGTTGAAATAAGTTTAAATTTTATGCAATTATGAATCAAGTGACCGGAAAAATTTACATTCGCTTTAAAGAACTTGTGCACATAACTTAAACTTATGATAATCCACTAACGGCTTGTAATCAAGTGAAAAATATTGAAAAATTGAACTCATCCATCCCACGACGAAAAAGTTGGTGACTTGTTGTTTTTCTTCGAGAGAGAGAGTTTATTCTTGACGAGAGGAAATAAAGGAGGAAAAAGTCGAGAAGCAAGCAGAAGAAAAAGTTTGAAGAAAGAAGTCCTTTTTGAATGCTTTTCCACTCGATATGCATGCGCAGTTATTGGCCGGTGACTGCCAATAAAATGAAATGAGAAAAATGACAACGCGCCAAACGAGGAGAGAAAGAACAGCGCCACGGGAAAACTTTTCACAATTTGACTCCTTTATTGCAGCAATCAGTTTTTCACCGTAGCAATCGCGTTAAAGTTGTTATTGTTGTATAGCACAAATTATTCGATGGGCACAGACACAAAAGCGAGTTTTCTTGTCGATTTTTTCCATTCGCCTATCTATCGTCTTTCTTCGGCGAACGCATTATCTAAGTATAGATTTTTTGTGTGTGTGCTTTTACGAGAGTGTGAACAGTGGAAAGCAAAACAAAGCGCGGAATTTATTCTTTGTTTATTTTGAAGCCTTGAAGCAGTAAAAAAGGCGATTGATAACGGATTTATGCGCTTCGCTGATTGGGAGCGCACGCATTTAACATTTAATTTGCCACTGGTCATTGATTGTTAGCGCGTTTATCTGTCGGTCATATCTCCCGACTCTCTGTTGTTATACGTATTATTATTATTATTGTTATTCCTGGAAGGCAAAGCCGCACTGAGGGATTTTTGCTCGACGCTGATGCATTGTGCATCCGCAGCATTCAATTATAACTGTTACAAATTTATAATGCGCGTTTGCTTCTTGTCTTGGCCGAGAAAAATCGAAATGTGCATATAATCGTATATTCATATCGTAAAATGTTCTAACGCGCAGACGCCTGGAGTTTGGAGTTTGATCATCATCTGAATTCATCAGAATTGTAATCGTAATCGTAGTTTAAGGCTAAGCATAAAAACGACTGTAAAAAAGGCGAGACGATTGCAAAAGACGGCAAATTAGATATTAGCTCGCAGGAAAAAGAATACGACGAGGCAGCGCGATACATTTATAGGGATATTTATCAGATATACATAGAGATTGAACTCGGCTGGCTTCTTGTCTTGAGGGCAATTCATACAAAGCGTATTTATTCGCTCGTTGGTTCGTTTTCTCGTTGTTGCTCGTATCGAAGCACGAAATCAACTCGATCAACATAATGGCCGCTTTTATATTTTATTTCATTTGCATTCACCAAAGTTATAACCTACCTGTAAAGTGTGTTCTTCAATACGCCGGAACGCATCGTATCGAACATTTCAAAGTTTTGCGCGAGTGAGCGCGAAGTTTTGCAACCTGTAGTATATTTATTGCGATTGCGTATAATAAATTCACTCGGGCAATTTTCATAATAAATGAGTTTTTATGGAGACGAACGCGCAATATAATAATGAAATATAATAACGCGTCGAATTATTTAAATGTGAATTACATCCAAGAAAACTTCTTGTGCCCACTTTGCCGCATAACTTTGTGGCGAATTGCAATAAACGATGAGACGATTTGCATAATTGAGCCGATCGGAAGATGGCAATTCCACAATATGTGTAATGTTCGATCAAATGAACGGTAAAATTATTGGGTTAGCTTGGAATATAAATTGCGAATAACACACATCATGTGTAATTACGCGCAAGCCATTTTTTCGCCGGCGAAATTCGCAGATTTATCGATTTGAACAAGACCGTGCGAGCGAGCGCGCGCGCGGGTAAAATTTGAAATTGAAATTGCGCTATTTTCGGAAACGCATTTGTCACAGAGATGAGCGTATTTATTTCGCAAAAGGATGGCCGCGCCGCCTCCGCGCTCGCCTGATTAATAATGCATGCGTTTGCGTTTCGCGGCGCGGCAAAATTAATGACATGCGTCGGAAGCATTTCCGAAAACATAAACATTGGAGTTTCAAACGCGCCAAATTCCGTTTCATCACTGCCTCCAAAAAGCCAAGTTTTATTATGTTATCATACGGCTCCATGATAACCTATATGCAGGAATGCGTATCAGCCGCGGCGCCAACTTGGGAATTAATTAAATAAACTTATTCATTAATATTTCATTACAGTATATCAACATATTTATTTAATTGAGAACGGAATGTTTGGTTGTTGCGCGGAAAGCAGCAGCAGCAGCAGCAGCAGCAACGAGCACAAGATACATTTATATTATTCTCATGTAAAGTCATGTGAAACAAAACGGAGAATACATGGTTAACTATTTGTCCATTTAAGGATGAAATCAGCAGAAACATTGCTCATTATCAGATGTATCTCTCTCGTGGAGGCAAAGACAATGCGCGGTGCGCGCTCGCTGGTTCCGCGCTGTTTGCCGTCGCCTCTCGGGGCCGAGCGCGCACGCTTTGTTAGCGTGGAATAATGGCGTAACTATAACAACAAATCCAGATCAACAAAAAGGAAATAAATCAGCGAACGGCGGGCTATTATTATTTTTGCTTCCTCGCGATCGCGCGTGTTGCCGTCGGTGATTTCCATTCCAGCAGATGGTTGTTGTTCTTGTTCTTGTTCTTCTTCTTCCACTTCTTCGTGGCGTGACAACAACGTTCTTGCACATTCCGGCCTACCACGCGTTGTTACTCTATAAGGCGCCTCTCGCATCGTTCGCGTATCGAACTCGCTCGCGAGGAGCCTAGTAGGACCAAGTCGCTCAGTAATCCTGCACACATACGCGATCGCAGCGAGTGCAGGCAGCAGGCAGCAGGCGCACACACACTCCCCGGACGCGCGCGCGATCCTCATCGTCGTCGTCGGTAACCATGGCGCGTGTGCGTCGCTGTGGACGTTGCCATCGTGGTTCTTCGGTGGGCGCTCTCAGTCTGGTTCCAGTAGCGTCGTGTGGCGTGTCGTCGACGCACACTCGGTAAGGAGCAAAGCTTACGAGCGTGTTGAGCGCGCGTGTCCTGTTTCGAATCCTGCAACGCGACCGGCCGCAGCGCACGTGAGTTGCGCGAACAATGACACACGTCCGCCGAAAAGTGACATAACTAACTAACGAACTCGTCAAGTGCAGTGCAAATTTTTATCCTTGGATATTATTGGCTCTACCACCCCTGCGATCCTTAAAATTTCAGAGTGCGTTGCGCCTTCGATGATAACACCGCAACAATGGGATTATAACTCAATTATAAACTATTAATAAGCACGCGCGCGCGCGCACAAAAAGGATGTCGTTCGAGTGAAATTTTCATCGGAGAAGAATATTATCACACATTAATTATGATTAGTTGCGCGATGAACATTATTGTTGTGCGTCGTTGATAGATTTATTGCGTTTGCGATTGCGCGCGTGAGCTCGCGACAAGCGAAACGAGCTTATCAGTCGCGAAGGATGAGATTGGGAAGCAGGAAGATGCCGCCAATACATAAGGATATCATTTATGCGATATTCATCTTTGCTAGTTTGCAATTCTATCCGGTTCAAGGTGGGTGCTCTCCTCTCCTATCAATTGATTTCAATTAGTAGACGGCTAACATCAATTTTTATTCTCCCAGCGTGTATCACGTTGCAATTTATGAAACTTTTGACAAACTTTTTCAATTTGGGAATTGAAAGCGTCGTCGCTTGAATCAAATTCGCTTTGTTCGTTGTTATACTTTTTGTTCATCCTGCGCACGTTGACTGAATGCGAAAAAAGTTGCACCACAACCGCATCCGTGCGCGTGATGATAATTTACAACGATTCGCGAAACAAGAACGCAGTACAAACGTGAGATTACAGTTGACAGAGCGAACAGCATAATAATCCTGGAAATGGCGATTTGGCAGCGCCACCGGAACGCGTGTTTGTTTGTTGCTTGTCGCGCAGATCCATTTGCTAATGCACTATAATTGCACACAGCCGCACATGTGGATTAATCTGTGCATCTTGTTGTTGCGTCGTGCATTTCGTCGAATTATTTTGAAACGTTTTCCAGGCAGTCACAAACCCAGCAAGCAGCAGGCATTGCCTTGCGTTGCATTGAAATGATTGTTACATATCATTCACACATGGCAGAAGGAGGCCGCGATGAAATTAATTAATTAAATGGCGCGTCGTTCGTCGGCGAACAGATGACATGCTCGCTTTTTATTAAGGCTACTTACTTTATAACAACGCCAACAATAGCTGCGTGCGCGACTTGCATTTTTGAGCGCGTCTAAAATTAAAGCAATGCAATGCAATGCGCAACCCGTGCTTCGCGCTTTACAAAGCGGCTATTGTTAGAAGCGAAAGAAACGAACGGCTTCGAAGTCGTCGGTGTCGTTAATAGAAGATGTTTTTCACACCAAAAACTCTCTCTCAACTCTTCGTTTTTATTGCCGAGTCGAAGTTTGAGAATGTCTATTCATTCATTCATTCATTTATTTCAGCTTGCGCGCTTTGCGTCCTCCTCCAAACAAATGGCCCATACATGTGCCGCGCGCGCGCACAGCCGTAAAATATGAAAATTTATATACACTCAACTTGTCTCTTCTTCTTGCTGCGCCAGCTGCAATGTTGTTACTTGCGCGTTCGCTTCGGACGCCTTGTCGAATATTGCATTTTACCATTCTTCGCGCGCGACAACTTACTTAGTTTCTTGGAAAATCTTATCAGCGTCGCGATAGTGTGAATATTGCGTACAAAGACCACACGAACAGGAAGTCAAACTGTTATTTGTTATCACCGTAAACAATTACGACCACTGCATAAACAAGCAACCAGCATATATTTCACGTTCGCCTCTGTTGTTTCTAATTGCATTGGTGCCGTTCACGTTCCATGAATCAAATTCGCAGATTCGATTTGCACACGAATATCGGGAATAGCAGTGATATCGTTAATCAATAGAGTATTGAATAACGCCACGAGGAAATTGTGGCAAATTTCATTTCTTGTTCGTATTACTCACGCGCATATTGCTCTTTATTATCCTTTGGCACTTATCAGCGAAAGGACAATGCAAACATTTGTTTTTCGTGCTTTGCGTCTTATCATCATGATATCTTTACTCTATACACAACTTCTTCCTGAGGGTCCCACTAATATGACCAATAGCTCTACAAGCAGCTGATAAATGCGCCGCTTTTGTATTTTATTCGATGCTAGCCTAACCACCTAAGAGCACCTATGTTCTATGACAATACGATACAATACAATGCGCTACTTGATACATAGTTTTGATAATTCGAAACAGATTGTTATTTATTGTTTGTGCTGCGTTTATTCTACCTGAACAATGAAATTCGATATGTGATACTTCAGTTGGCTTAATACGCGAACGCATGCACGGTTAAGACGAGTAGCTGCACGTGAAATATTCATACTGGTGATTATTGCTGTATACGATTACAAAATGTGACAGTCATTGAGTTATTAACTTTGGAAACAGAAACATTACGTAATTCTTTAGAATTAGTTGGATGTTTTATAGCAACTACTAATTTTATAATAGATATCTTGATGGTGAGATCTCCGTTTGAAGGCCTTCGGGCGCTTCCTGTGTGCAGTTAAAATTCATTAGTTGTGTTGCACTGCGGTGTTGCTACTCTATTCTTTGTTTATTATTGTAATAGTTATGGTTGTTATTGCAAAGATAAAATAAGTTGAGGCGATGTGTGTGGGAGGTTCTCGCATCACGCTGTGCAGCGGTGCAGCAGTGCAGTCAGTCCGGCACATAATTAATTTCATCGCAATTCGCATTCATCAACTTTCAACTCTGATAATTAACCGCTTAATTAGATTAATCTATTCATGCATATAAAGTGCATTGTTATTGCGATAATGATTATTGCTCGATATTCGTGACGTAATCGGGCATTTTTTTCCTCTTTCGATGCCTTGTCATTGATACGTCAATCAGTGAATAGCAGGATAATGGTTGTATAAACACACTCTCAAGGTGAATACAACTTCTATTTCTTCTTTAGTGTACATACAGCACGCGCGCGTGTACACACAATATGTCATAAAGAATATCAAGTGTTGGATTACATCTTCTGAGCGCTAAGATGACATTTTTATTCTTCCATTTGAATGTCACATTACTTAACTCTTTGACTTGTCTACTTTGAGATTTTATGCCTCATGACTTGGTGAACTTGCATGATAATTTGTGGCTATTTTTAGTTTCCCACGCAAACGTTAAGTGTGTGAAATCATTTCGAAATGTAGCCGAAGGGTGAGTTTTAAGATGAAAAATAGTTTATGCAATTTCTCGGTAGGCGTTGATAAATTACAAGTCACACTTTGTACTAATCTGGAAACATCAGGAACAAGGGACAAAAGGGTGCGCTAGTAGCATGTCACATCCCCTTGTGCAATTTATTAATACGCGTACATTTTTGTGGAATTTTAGCGAGGCTCGCGCGCGCGCGGTGAGATGCAACAGCTGTTTTGCGTGGTTTCGGGGGAAAAAAATGAGTGTAAAAAATTGCACTCTGCACATCAATTTTAAAAAGCGCTGTCCTTCTGGCAGTGATTAATATTGTTGCACGTTCATCCCCCTCGGACTGCTGATGCCGCCACCAGCTACCATCGCCATTCTTGCCGCCTACGCATTTTAGGCACGGCCATTATAGGCGCATGCTTTCGGGCAAAAATGAGTTTGGGCCCCCGAAGAAAGAAAGTTTTTTGCACGTCGTAAACTTGTTATAAGCAGCGTTTTTATGCCTGTTTTCGAGGAGTGCGTGGATGTGTCCTTTGATTTTATAAGGAAGTTTTCCGGTGGAGCTCGTCCTATTCTTTCGCCACTACGCGAGCAAAAGGGCCCATGTTTTCTGAATGGCTGCATCATTCAACGGCGGCGAAATGGTTGTAACAATCATTATAGCATGATTTATGAACGCTCCAAACAAACGTAAAAAGGAAACTTTTTTTAACTGTATAAGGCAGCCAATAACAATTTCCCCTCGTTTCTACGAATTCGTTTCGTCCTCTATAAACACAACTTGTGATTAAGTGGAAAACTTGTGCAATTTTAATGGAATCACGTGCAATCAAAAACCGAAAGCTGCCGTGCGTGCTCTTTAAGTGACCTAGTGCATTAATTTGCAATTGTGAAAAACTGGAGCAATTTGTGATTGTTGATTTTTGCAATCGATTGTCGTAAAAGTCAAAAAAGTTTATTGGACCTGTTTCTTGCGCACAATGCACGCCAATTTCCCATTTTTGATGTGCGGAAAAGTTGGCGAGTTTTGCAAGAAAATACTTTTCGGGAAAAATACTATCATTACTCATATCCGGCCCTTCAATATCGTGCGAGTATATTCATTCATATTTGACAGTGATGATGGTGCATGCCGGTCACGTCCACGCGAAAAGAAAAATGGATAAAAGCTAAGAAACCAACCGCACAAAAAAGCGAAACGAAAGGTAACAAAATGGGATGAGTGAAGGAGAAAATATTGGAGTAGTACAATAATAAATTGAATATTTTATTACGTCTGCGGAAAGATGAAATAAATATGAAATTCAATCATGACGATGTACGTTGCTTGCCTGCATTCATTCGTTACTTTAATTAAATTACACGAATTTTTAAAACGCGCACATAGATCTCTTTCAATCTCGACTGGCGCACTAATAAGCAAGCAGCACAGGCTTTGTAAATATGCCATGAAAAGCATGAAAGAATGAAGAAGAGAACAGAGAACGGAACGAAAGCGCGCTCGTCTAACGCTTCGAACCGAAATGAATTCAGTCGTGGCGGAGAGGCAAACCAAGCGCATTGATATATTTTTATCTCTGAACGACGCTCGAACAGCTCTTGGGAGCTTTGCATGCGCCGTAATTAAAGTCGGTAATTAATGAATCGCTCCAACCGTTATATCTATACCAATAAAGCAAGTTGACACTATCGCTCGCCCCATAATGGTATGCCGCGTGGCGCGCGACGTAAGTGGAGACGACGTAAAACCACTCAAGAAGATCACAAATTTAAAAGTATTAGACAAAAGTGGGCAAAGCGCAACAGAGAGAACGCGAGCGGACGAAAGGTGTGGAGAGTGAAATTTGACGTGTGATAACTCGAAATAAATTTCGTGGGCTCCCTTAATTAAAGCGAAGGAATATCTTGATTATTAAGTGAAATTATCTTTAATGGCACGCCATTTGTTTCCTCGACGAACACATGCACGAGAGTGCGTGTGCTCTCAGGGTGTTGACGAGTTGTTCGCGTTACTTCAAGTCTGCTGAGAAAGGAGAAAATTGATTTGAATAATACGCGGCTGGTCTATCTCTTCACTTCTCGCACGCTTACGAGTATCATCACTCAATGATTGAATGCGCAAGAAGGCGAATGAAATGGAACGAATCCCTCTCTTCGTGGGTCTGTTTTACCTGCCTGGCTACAACCTACACACACGTGGCGCACAACAAGACAGAACTTGAATTATCACAGAAATTCTCAGTTCCATGAACAACGTACGAAACAATCCGGCACGCACATAAAACATGCGCTCGAACTAGGGAAAAAGGGTATAATTTACAGTCGCAGCATTATCTTTACGTTTCACATTTACGCACGTTGCACTTGGGTGGCGCTCATTGCCGCCTCTCTCATTCGGCCAACGCGACAAATTCAGCAATCACACGACGCGATCGTAAAACAAAAAAGGCGGAAAAGTAGAAAACAATTCAATAAAACCACGTAGAATGCATGGAAAATACATGTAAATGATTTCGATGCGAATGGAAATGTTTTAAGCCTTAGACGACACAGTAAATTGATTCAATTTAAAGTAAAGCACGATTTATGTGCTTCGTTTTGAAAAAAAAGTGTATTTATTGAGTGTATCATTTGCAAAGATTCTATTGTGCTGTCGCTGGGAATGGAAGATAATCAAAAAAAGTCACCTTTATACATTTTTGGCAAGCGGTGGTAATTGTTCTTCTTGTAACAGCATACCTTTTGGTATCTCTGCTCGTTCATCTTGCGTTGCTGTTTGTTGTCCGTCCACGGACTGCATAGAAAAAGAGCTTCTATTGTCCCATAATGGAGGATACCGTTAACGTTTACGTTTAAGAGCAGATGTTTCAGTCGCCGCTTTGCACTATGATGCAGTGTATACAAAATAATAATAATAACGCACGGAGATTTTTTCCCGATTTTTACATGGATGACTATAATAAACAGATGCAGTCGGGCGGTGTCGGTACGCGTCAAATTGATTTTACGCATCGCACTATGAAAACACCTATTGAAAAAACATCAATAACTATCGAACAACAGCGTTTTATGAGTCTCTCTATTCAATGTCTCGTATGCATGCGGGAATTGCTTTTGCTGCTACCATCATTGCACAAAAACCAACAAGCATGTTAACAAAAAACTTTTCAAATAGATTTCCCAGCCGTATACGCTTTTTTTACACGCTGCAAAAATTGCAATTAAAGTTGCTGCAAATGTATGATTAAATATTGTCGTAATTATTATGGACGCAATGAATCAGGGATTTTTTCTTTCGTTCGCTTAACAAATAGCTATTTAGAATAAAGTAGGAAGGAAACACCCACAATGCGCATGCATTAAAACGAAGTAAAATAGTCATTGAGGAAATTGGTTTCCGATTATGGAATCTCTCCCCCTATTTACGGAATAGTGCCGACTCGTTGCAATCGTTTTTCCGAATGCATAATTCACTTCTTGCGGTTTAGTGATCATTATAAGAAAAGTAGTCTGACTCGGGACTTTGGGTAAATAGTAGCAGCAGCAGCAGTTGCAGCAGTAGCAGTTGTGCCAGCAACAATCCAACCCCCTTTGCAAAGCAGTTTTTCACCATGCCTGCCCATTTTGAATGCGCAATGAATTTTTCCATTTTCCACTCCCATTCGACGAAGCGAGCAGGGTGCATATTTTATCAAAAACGCATGTGTGCGCATATAGCCGGCTGAATGTTGAAAATCGTCGGCGGCTTTGCGTACTTGAAGCGCGCGATAAAATTTAGCTCAAAAATTTAGTACGCTCGACGCGTTCGTGGCGGTAACTTGGCTTGCCGGGGATAACGATGACGACGGCGCGAATCTATGCGAACATTATGCAAATTGATATTTCGTCGAAGGCGGCAGCGGCGGCGGCGGCTTCAACGACAACGACCACGATGACGACGACGCCTGGCGCCCGTTTATTGATATTGGGGAGTCGTGGCGTACGCGCGCCCGAAAATCATGACGACCAAAGTGTAAGAAGACACACTTCCGCGATAAATAAATTTATTCCCGGATGTCAAATATATTCACGTAAAGCTTGTTTTGTATGCATATCAAATCTCAACAAAATATTGATATAAACTCTTTTTCAATTCAATTACTTTCTCCGAGGCGGCTGAAAGAAGTTGAGCACGTCTGAAACGGGAGCAAGAAATGTCGGTAATATATTGACTCAAATCACAAGCAAGCTTGACAAATAATTAATTTGCCAATTTGTCGCAGGAGGCAAAAACCAAATAGAGTTTTGCTTGCTGTTTGCCCTCCAGTTGGTAGAGAGCGAGTTCTTGCGTCGTTGCTCGCGCTAGATGGTTGTTATGGGTTTATGGGCTTAGATGTAGCCCGCAGGAAGTGGGTGTTGTTAACACATATGACACATTCGACACATTAAGCCATAGTTACACATGTTGACACACCTTAACTTGGAAGAGAAGTTTTTTCCTCTCGATCCAGCTGCATGCGCGAACGTCGAACGCCCTCTCGGGCTTCGAAGCAATTTATTTGAATTATAATATGCGCTCGGATAATTTCGTGGCTTTCCTGTTTTTATTGCGTCCGTTTGGGCAATGGTGAAAAAATTTAAATTATATTTCTGACATCTAACACCTGCTTTTTATTGCATTTTCAGCGCGCCTTAAGCACCACAAAACTGCCTTGCCGAATGGTAATCCACTTTATGGATACAAATTAAGCAGCATAGTAAATCGCTCGCTGGCTGGCCATTTGTAAATGCCAAATAGAAATGCAAATATGAGTTTGTGTAGTGTTGTTTGCGTTCGCATATAAATCGCAATCAAACTGGGAACCCAAATAAAACACAAAGCTAACATCCGTTTGTTTGACGCAAATAAGAGTCATACACAAAAGCCAGAGTAACAACGTGCGCACGCTCAGTTCATTCGCCCACACAATTAACACTGTAATTCTTTGTCGCTTGCACCAAATAGAAATTCTAATAATATTCCGGCACTTGCGATGGTCATAAAATTCGCAGTAAATATTCACCAGAAGAAGAGGGTAGTGCTCTCTGCGCGCCTGCTGAATACATTGTCTGCATATAGCACAGCAGGAGCACCAGTGGTGGTACCGAACAGTTCATCGCAATAAGATGTGCGCCCTTTTTTTCTCCTCTCGTCATGCAGAGCGAGAGTGTCATTACATGCACGTGTTGCATGGCTCGGCACGCGTAACGCCGGCTGTCGTTGACAATTCGTGCGCTGATTTAACAACCCTGCGCCACAACCAAGATGAAGAGTGTGCTCGGTCGGCCTTCTTCCTGCACCGCATTTGCAGCGTCCCTGCTCCCGATGTTGTTGTGATGTCATATGGTACGGGGGTCGAGGGAGCCCAAAGGGTCGGATTGCTGCCTGTGTCAACCAGCTGCACATCTGAGACCAAATGCTATCCATGAATTTCGCATCATCATCCCCCTTGGTGACAAATGCATCAGAGTATTTTGGAAGAATTAGAAAGTGATTTCCAATTAGCGATCAATTCATTTCATTCACTCTGCAAAGCCGGTTGACCGACTTTATTAAATTAGCATTTGCGTGCGCTCCCGAGTGTGTTGCACTCGTTGTCGTCGTCGTCGCCGTCGTCATC
>JARJDV010009389.1:0-11388 GCA_030264675.1 Anaulacaspis nigra
TCTTCAGTGATTTATCAAAGGAGACAGACTGGATCCAGGACATGTTGACATGAACAACATGTCCCCGCCATAAAATAGCTTTATGAAATTGTAACAACTGTTCTCATTTATTTACAAATCTGTTGGTTAAAGCCCTTGTAAACTAAAATTATTTATTATCACTCAATAAACTGGGCGATGCATAGTGACGCATTTGTTCCACCGAAGCCAAATGCATTCTTTAACGCTATCCTGCGATTGGTGGTTTCCCACTTTTGTGATTTTTGAGCGACCAAATTAAGTTCATCTTCATCTTGCTCTTCTAAATTAATTGTTGGTGGATAAACACCTTCTTCTACGCATTTAATGGTAAATACAGCCTCTAGATTTCCTGCTGCGCCAAGTAAGTGACCATGTGCTCCTTTTGTTGAAGATACTGCAATATTTTTGTAATTATCACTTAATACATTCTTGATTGCTTTCGTTTCGATTGTATCTCCTAAAGGCGTGGAAGTTGCGTGCGCATTTACATATCCTACATCTGTACTTTTTATATGTGCATCTTGCATTGCTCTCCGCATTGCGAGTTTAGCACCAGCACCGTCTGAACTTGGGGCTGTTAAATGAGAAGCATCTCCTGAAAGTCCATACCCTAATATCTCCGCGTAGATATGTGCACCACGGCGTTTAGCTTGCTCTAATTCTTCTAGAACTAAAATAGCACTTCCTTCTCCCATGACGAAACCATCGCGTTTCTTATCGAAAGGCCTGGAAGCTTTTTCAGGGGTGTCGTTGAAAGAAGTACATAAAGCGCGAAGTCTGCAAAATCCTGCTATTGCCAATGGAGAAATGGAAGCTTCCGAACCACCGCAAACCATCAAATCGGCATCGCCATTGCGAATAAACCGAAATGAATCTCCAATGGCGTGAGCACCAGTTGCACATGCAGTACTCACTGAATGATTTGGTCCTTGAAGACCATACTTTATACTTATTTGCCCTGCAGCCATATTTGCAAGTATTCTAGGTACAAAGAAAGGACTGACTTGTCTATATGATTTACTAAGTGCTCTACTCATATCACATATGTCTTGCAAATCTACCATACCCATTCCTACAGCTACACCACTTGTTTGTTTGAATTCATCAGGGATTGTTGATAGTTTTGCATCAGTGAGAGCTTCTTTAGTTGCAAGGAGCGCATAGGCTGTAGCTGGACTAATTGCTTTTAGTTCACTTTTAGAGAAATATTCTTCAAGATTTAAACGTTTGCCATTTACTTTTATCATGCCGGCAACTCGACAAGGCAATCCTTCATAATTGGGCCCTTCTAATTTAGATATTGCGCACTTTCCATTGATAATATTCACCCAGGATTCTTGCAGATTATTGCCGATGGGCGACAATACACCCATTCCCGTGACGACAACTCGACGATGCATTATTTAAATTAAAGTTTCAAACTTATTTTCAAACCTTTAGAAACGTAAAGTAAGGTTAATGAGAGTTATGTCAACATAACTACGCTCTAGTTTAAGCTGTATTGAAGTATATTGAACACTCTTCTGCAAACATTTACGAGCTATTAAAATTAATATCGGATTTTTAAAGCTTTTTTATCATGACATTACTCGTATGCATCTGAAATCAGCTGTTCATACGAATAAATATTCCTCGCGTTACGGTGGCTGCCGATGATCTATTGCAATATGCACTGAACTCCTCAGAACTGCATGTTCCATGATTATCCATATGTTTTTCTCTATGTAAAGTTTATAAGTTTACTACGTGCTCGTCCGCTACCATGCAGATGAATAAAAATTATATTCTCAATTCGTAGAGTTAATAAAATAATAAACGCAATGATTAATTAACGTCATAAATATCCTTGTTGTTCGTAATTCACCGCGCACCGATTGTAAAGACGCAGTTTACATGATAGAAAAACACGGCAAAAAAGTAAAATCGACAGACAAAGAATACCGCATATCAACACAGTACACTATATAATTTCTTGTAACTGACAAATTGAAATATGTATAACGCAATATAAGTTCGTTGGTATTAAAAGACAATTTCTTGAATGACTTATAACTTATATATAATTCTAGATGTAATGCTTAACGAATTATCATAATCTTAAAAGATTCACAAGGATTCCTTCAAACCATCATATACATTCTGATTGAGTAGATAAAAATAGTAGATAAAGTCTAACACATTTTATTACTACTTGATTCTTAGAAATGCTGTCGATTCTTAATTGATACAGTGTCTTGATAAGAAAACTAATGTTAAAATAGCAGCTAAAAATTATAGTAAACAAAATTATTTACAATTTTGTTAAGAAAAGTTTTCATTTCATAAACTCTCATAATGAAATGTAAGCAACCACTTATACTCTACATAAAGTGCGGATCATATGTTTACGTCAAAATACTGCACTTCCAGCGAATGAGTTATAGCATGAATGCGAAATTCGTTTTGTTTAAATATACGTTGTTGTTTATTGTCTAGCGGTTTTATTTATACAAACATGTACCCAGAAAACGTGTAATTTCATCCGGTCTTAATGTGTTGCTATTAAATAATGTGAAGTGCACTTTGTTCTACTTAACTATAACCTTAAAACTATATTAAACTTGAGTTATTAGTACCGTAATATGGAGACTTCTTTCAATATAGTGTAATAAACGATGAAGAAGCTCATTATGAACTGTAAGTGTGATATAATCAGTTTTCCAAAGCGTTAACAAGAATGGAGGTAAACCCACTAAGTATAATCTTAGTGAAGTCTGATAGCAAGGGAGCTAGATTACTCTTTAGATATCCATATCATAAACCAGAGACAGCAGAGCCTGCAAGTACAAGGCGTAAGAATCCTTATACATTGCCAGTTGCTGAAGAATTATCGCTCCAGAGCCCCCCTCAGAGGATATCAAATATATGTAGGGGTCACTTAACTGGTTTTACGGATGATGTGTTGGCTGCTTTATTCGCCGTGAAACCAGAGCTGTGTAAACGGAAATTCGAGTTGAAAGTAAATGATGTGCGATTTGTGAGTCATCCTACAAAACTGCAGCTTCAAAACAAAAAACATGATGAGTCAGGCCTATTGATAAACATTGTATTCGCATTGCAAGCGCTGGCGACACATTCTGTCGGTACTAACGACTTCTCTCCTTTCTTGTATAAACTTAATTTAATATTGTTTATATATTCTAGTTAATTGCTATCATGACCTTAGCAAACGCATGGGCATTTTACTTGAGCATGAAGAGCGGCGGTGTGGATATATTAATAAAGAGTTGCAGATTATGATGACTGCACATGATGATGGCTGTGCTACCAACCAGGAAGGTGTTTTTAGTATGATATTAAGCAAGAGCACACTTGCTAAAAATATCAAGAAGATGTATGAAGATTTATGCAGCACTGGATTGGTCAATATTAGAATAAACAATTGGATACCCTTAAGTTTTTGTCTTCCTCAAAAAGTGCATCAATGGCATCTCAGAGGAAAGTTGGTTGAACCTGAAGATATTCATAGATGTATTCAAGCTCTCAAGCCTTATCACAGCATTTTGCTGCTTTGTCCAGTGCAGATGATCGTTGATTTTATTTCCTTGGATGGCTCTCCTAGTTTGCATCGAATGCTTTCACAATACTCGCCTTTGAAAAACTTGCAAACGTTAGCAGCTGATGCTGATTTAGAATTGTCGCATGTAGGTTCCTAATAGGGTTCGCCCTTAAACTTGGTTCTTTATTTCACTCGTGTTTCAGATATTTGATTTGACTTCGCATCTTGTCTATTGGGCAAAAGCAACAATTATTTATCCAATCTGCTCGACGAACAAATATGTAATTGCTCCCGATGCACCACTCAGTTTAAATTCGCCCCTGCTGGACCGTTTTAGCGATACATTTCCAAACTCGAACCTCATACGAGTCATTAGCGATTTCTCTTTACCGACATCGCTTGGGCAAAAGTGTTCACCCTTGTGTAGTACATCACAGCAATCACTCTTGGTACCTATGATTATCTGGATGCTACAACACCATTTACTTCTGCAATTGCATACATACATCCAGTACTTGCCAACGGATCAAAGTGAGAGTACGTACAAATCCGGAAATGTTAAAGTACAGCAGACACCACGAATGCCGCGTGTACGCACCGAATCTGAAAGTGGAACTTCGACAATGTCGGATGGCTTCACGGACTCTAGCAGTAAATATGACAGTTTTCAACTGCTAGAAGATGATAAATCTGAATTCCGGGAAGAGCTTCTTCTGGATTTCTCGGATGAGGAGCGCAATGTTATCTTCAAAGTATCGAATTCAAACAGCGACGAAGACCTAAAACTGTTCGCGCGCCTCTGTCGAAAAAATTACTTTCTTGGCAATCATCACATCGAGGAAATCATGTACCTGGAGAACCTTACTCGCAGTCAGCTACTTCAACTATTGGATAAATTTCGCGATGTGCTTATCACGTACGAAACAGAAGATCCCACAATTGCAATGTTCTCATCTACGTCATAGTATTTCATCGCTATTCTGCGCTTGGAATGTGTTAATACTTCTACAACTACAACAATTTCTATAACAATAAATTAATTAATTCATATATAATTAAGTAGCTACTCAAAATATATACAATGGTCCTAACGAGGAATTATTTACAATGATCAAAAAATGTACAAGAGAAGTGGTGCTTGCAGTGTATGAGAAAGTTTCCTAATTTTCTTGAGCTAGCTGCTGCTGTTGTTGCATTTGCTGCTGCAGCATTTCGCGACGTTGCTGCTTCTTTTTGCGGCAGTCCGGGCAGAACCACTGCCCCTTTGGCGGTACCATAATGCCGACGCACTCGAAATGGAACCATTCGATGTTGCAATCGTCCGAATCACAGCCGATCATCTCGGAGACTTCGTCATACGGACAACGGCAGTAGCAGTACAAGGCTGGCTGGTTGGGCTTGGGTGGCGGCGGCATGTGATGCATATGTGAGGTCCGGGGTGGTGGTGGTTCATCATCGTCGCTACTCGTATTTGAGTCAGTGTCTGAATCGTTGTCGTCCAACACTGGCGGTACGAATCTTGGTAGCGTCGGAGCTGGCGGTGGCCGTCTCCCACGCGGTTTCGGCGGCGCACGATTACGCTTAGGAAACAGCAGTCGTAGTGGTTGAACACGCATCTCGTTGGTTTTTGCCGACATCCGAATGGAAATTGGGTCAACAGTTGGCGTATGATTTGAGGTCTTAATCGTAATTGGAGGCACGGTTAATGCTGGCTTCGGCGGTGGATCCACCTAGAAAAAAAAATTATTATAACAGAATAAGCCTCAATTTTACTACTACTAACCTTGCGGAATTTGATAGGGGTTTGAGCTGGCTTTTCAGCTTCTTCATCACTGGAATACCCGTAGAATTTGTTCGGTACGCGACGCCGCTTTGACGCTCGCGTGCCACTTTCACCCTCCGATTGTGGTGCTGACTGTGTGGCTGGCGTTTGGACCATGCCCATCGTCATGGACATGTTATTAACGTTCACGTGATTATTAATTAAGGGGCTGTTATAAGCCGGGGTCACACTCGGCGAAATCTTTGGTATGGTTAATGTAAGTGGTGCTACTGTGGGGTGATGGTGGTAGGAAGACACTGATGCATGTTTCGACTCGCTGCGCTTCTTTTTCTTCTTCTTCTTTTTGGATTTAGACTTTTTACGGGATCGCTGTTGCTGTTGTGGTTGCTCTTCAACCAAATTGGGGGTTGTTGATCGACTATCAATCATTGAGCCGTTTATATATGGACCAAGTTCGGCCATCTGTAAAAGTTTTTCGCGCTTTTCAGCGAGGAGCTTGTTGGCCAATTTCTGAGGTTCTCTATCGTAAAAGTCCTCATCAGTGTCAGGTTCGGTAGTGTCAAGATCTGATTCTTGAATTGGCACTTCTTTGGGCATTACAGGCAACACCTTCTCCTCCTTTGTTGCTTCAGCTGTATTCTGCGACTGTTGCGCAGTGGTTTTTGCATTGGCAGCATTCGGCGCTTCCTGTTTCGGTTTACGACCTCTACGTTTCTCACGTCGCACCTGCTGCTTTCGGCGGCCTTCTTCACTGGAACTATCCGACTCGGAACTGTCTGAACTCGAACTGGACGAATCTGAACTAGAGCTGCATGAACAATTCGAACCGCACGTGCAACTGGATGAATCACTATCGGAACTTGCGTTGGAATCTGGTTTCTCGTTGGGTTTGGCTTGGCTATTATTAACACGAGCTTCAATTGGAATCGAATTTGGTGTGGCCACCTCTTTGACTTGACTTTCGGTGCAGTAGTCGTGATCCTTGCTCTTTTCAGGACTAGTTTTTGGAATAGGCGTCTCTAATATAGCGCCAGGTATGCCTTCCTGTTCATTAAGCGTATCAGTGGTACGCGGACAATAATCGTGATCATGAAGCGCAATCTCAAGCGTAAGCACTGGTGGAATATCTGTTAATATGTCGGGCAGGTCATCCTCCGGTTTTCCAACATCGCTAAGTATGTTTTTGGCAATATTTGCCTGGTAATTTTTAAAGTTGTCCCATATATCTAATACAGGAGTTGGTTCGCTGATGGGATTATCAAATTGCGGCAGGTCATTGCTCATTGCAGCGAGCGCTTCAGGCATTTCAAGAATATCTCGAGACATTTCCATTAATTCTTCGGTCTGTGCGTCCGGTTTGATTTTTTTCGCTGATTTACTGGATTCATCCTCCGAATCACTAGTATCGCTTTCGGATAGATTTAATTCGGGCAGATCATAAACATCAACCTTAGGCTTCGGCTTTTCCTCCTTCTCTTCTTTCACTTCTTCGCCTGTCTTTTCATTATCCGTAATTTTTACTTCTACAACAAGCAACCGTAATTATTATTAATATACACGCTTAATCTTAAATAAAACTCATTCTTACCCATCCTCTCATTTGGCACAAATTCCTGAACAACAATCTCTTCCTCCTCCTCTTCTTCTTCCTTAGGCTCCTCAACTATTCCTCGATGTCTCGCCTCATGTTTAGACAGCAATTTCTTGGATATGAATTTCTCGCTGCAACCTTCTTCCGTACAGACGTGAGGATACAGTTCCGCATGTAAACGCTTATGGACCATCAAACGTGAAGCACGAGTAAAGCTCAAACTGCACTCCTCACAAGTGAAACTCGGCGGCGGCACACAGAAATGATACATATGAGGCCACTTCTTTTGTAAGCAACGCTTACATTCGACACTCTCCGTGCCATGCTTCCAGAAGAGATGTTTAGTAATATCAGGCTTGTTGCGGTACGCAATACCACAACGATAGCACAAATGATGTAGCTTATGCTTCCACACGTGACTGGAGAGTCGAGTTTGATTGTGGCACATCTCCAAGCAAACATCGCATACGTGGTGCTTCTTTCGCAAGTGGACCATAAGTCGGAACGCTGATGGCAAGTCACCCGTTTCACATAAACAACAATGGAACTGCACATCTCGCCCAGAAGAATAAACACCGGGACAAAGATGACATATGAGTTCACTGTAACTGTAGAAGCTAGTTTTGCACATGGTGCATAAAAGCAGCGCTTTCGCGTGCATCTTGCGATTGTGCACGTAAAGCTCTTTATGCACTGCTGACGAATATCGACACTGAAAGCATTCGAAAACATGTGTGAATGAAACACCTTCGGTTTCGGGGTTCTCCTCCAGGTTAAAGTACATTTGATCGAGCTCTTCCGCGCACTCCAAGATGCGTGTATTAAAGCTTTCGGGTATCAACTCCTCGGCGGTTATCGATTTGACTATCGATGAATATCTATGCTCAGCAATGGCATGCATACCAAGCTGCTTGCCGTTGACAAAAATCTTTCGAGCATGATTGCAATACAAACAGGTGGGTATCGTCGAGCGCAGACATTTGCGTAAAAGTTCCTTAATTTCTATCTTGTCTAGCGGTTGTTCGAGCTCAATTTCATTAATGGAAACGTCCATCCCCGCCGTTGGAAACACTGGATCTTTCACACCCTCCTCTTCTGCGGCGACTGAATCTTCAAACACTGTCGTGTCATTAAGCACGTGATCGCCATCATGACCTGTGACGTCTACATCAACATTTTCCTCTTCGCCCAATTCAGTTATCGACTCATTTTTATCCTCGCATGTCTCGCTCGTTTTATCCAGCTCCATCGATGGTTTTTCACTATCATCACTCTGATATTCTTCATCCTCGTTATCATTCTCTTCCTGTTTTTCCTCGTCTGCATCCTCCTCATCATTCTCTTCAGCGCTGAACGCAGACAGCTTCAACTTAAGCGTTACTTTAGGAACTTTGCGGTTGTCTTCTCCAGGCAGTTGTGGCGATAACATAGGAGGTTGAGCATCATCCCCTGAGTCGTTCATTGTCTCCTCATCTTCTAATTCATCCTGAGTGTTAGCCCCTACAAGCATACCCTCTAATGATCAAATACCCTCTGCATTAACCTACGATATTTACCTTCATCATACTTGCTCCTAGATTTAGAATGTGTATCACTAACAAGTTTATCACTTTCACTAATATTATCACTAATCGTCTTGTCCGCACTCAGCAATACGGATATTTCATTCTCCGTTGGGTTCGCCTCGAACACTACCTGATTACTGGTCACCTGCACCTCGTCTTGCACTTCACTTCCCTGCGCCGGGCATTCGGTCGCCCTGCTACCCTTGCCAGTCCGTCGACCTGCGACGCACACGTGCTGCGTGAAATTCTCCTGCTCATTGAACACCACGTGGCACTCACAACACATGAGGAAACACGACTGGTCCTTGACCGCATCCAGGAAATCGCGGGCGGTGTCGTGTCGTTGCGGAGCACAATTGTGTTTGCTCACCAGGTGCGCGGAGAGCTTTTCCGCGTTCGGAAACATCCCGAGGCAGTACAAGCAGATGTAACGTTTGTGCACCTCGCGGATATGCAGGAATAAATTGTAATTTTCGTAGTACGTCCCACATGCCGAGCAGAGGAATACTTTTCGTGTCACTTTGAAGTTAGTCGAGTTGCTACTGGCAACTGGGGGCTGTGGTGTGAGTGGCGCTACTGCGGTGCAATTATTATAATGCTCATTGAGTAGCAGCAGGGACTCAAAGCCCGCCACTCCGCACTTGGAACATTTGAACTGCACGGTCGGCTGAAGCCCGAGGTACTGAGCGTACTCGCGCAGCTTGGGTTTACCATTCTTGCGCGGCTTTTTCGCATACCTGCCGCCGACCTTTCGCAGTGATAATTTAGGTATACCCCCCGCCTCATCCGCCACCTCCTCTTCTTCACTGTGATTACCAGCATTCACACTGGCTTTACCGCCGAAGTGGTTTGTTAGCTCGAAGATCGACTTGGCGAAATAGGGATTCGAATGGTACGCCTGGTCATCATCATCGTCGTCGTCGGATCTGCGGCGTTTTTCTCTGGGGGACGGCGGTGGTGGGGGCTCAAAGTTGCTAGCGACCGACTCATCAATGACCAAATTATCGCAGTCTGAGTTGCTCTTTTCGTTTTCATTCTCGCTCTCTGGCAGGTATGCCGACTCGCCGTTGACTTTCGTCGGCGACGCCGCACTCTCCAGCGTCGGGAAGTTTGCCATTCCAACATCACCCTTATTGAAGACGGCGGCCTGCGGCGATAATTGTGGCGGTGATCGAAATGCTAGCGTTGTCTGGTTAGGACCATCTTCCATGCCTTGGCTTGCATTAAACACGCGAATCTGTAAATGTAGTGAAATACGTTAACTACGTCTCGCTGATCGTCGATTGACTGGCGTTAAACGAAGTTTGATAGAAGTAAACTATTACTGTTTATATTGTACATTTATGTTTATCGGATCAAGAACGCCGTGTCCCCTTACGACTATCAACATTCATAACTGAAAACAACCATTGTTGGAACAAAACACCTCGATTTTGTTTATGGTTATTGTTGCGCGGAAATCGAAGATGCCTGTGGTGATTATCACGCATTGCGTCCCTTGATCGCATCCAAGCACATACAATAGCAGTTAGGTTAGCATGGTAAATGTTGCTCGCAAAGAAATGGTTGGAAATGCCAATAAAATTACTGAATACGCCAGTACATCGCATCATGGCAATACATACTATATTTCCCTGAGGCTGCAAGGCGACTGTTCTGATATTCACATCCCATTCAGGACGACCACATTGCCGCCTGATCGCGTTACTCCAGTGCAGCAAGCCACACGCATATGATATCCAATGTGTTCACTCTAATCACGCTATTTTCTATCACAAACGTTTATCTATGCACTCGATAATCATTCACGCGCTTGCATTTGGTGGTTGCACCACCGGGCACTTGATAAACAGCGAAAATAAGTCTCCCCGCCTAGAAGGTTAGCAAAATGGCGATAGCGCTCCATCAGCCAACGACGTTTGACGCCGACTGACTGAAAACGGCGAGTGAATGCTTGCGAATAAGGTTAAGAAAACCATTTCATCATATCACGTAATGGAAAACTGAGCAATCATCATCCGTAGCATGGCATTTCGATTTATTAGCACGCGAAATAATTAAATGCAGTAATATTTTAATTAGCACCTTGCGAAGGGCCGTTTATATACGGAGCCATTTTGTCGGATGTACCTTCTTAACATTTGTTCTGTAATCATTAAATTTATATTTATATTGAACAATCAATATTTGTATAAGCCAATTTTCGTGTTAATTGTATAAGAATTGCACGTATATTTATCCTAGATTGTTTATAATTACGCATAAAATATGTGTAAAATAAATTGCCTACAATTGAGGTATCACAATGAATGATATCAGTTGGAGAACATTGAAACTTGAAATCATTTCGGAACTCTTTTCCTGTCAAAACCATTGAAGTTCAAATTCGAGTTTAAAGTTTAAATAAAATGTTAAAATAACAAAGACAATCTATATTAACAATTTATTTAAAAACCACAAGTATTGCAAAATGACAATCATAATCATCGTGTCCTTTCGATAAGACATATTCTATTATAGTCTTTAATAATGACTAATAATCAGCTTAACAATGCATAAAATTGCACTTATATTAATTATAAGCTGAAATTTCAATCCTAAATATTTAAAACTTTTACGTTTACGTTCATACAAACCACTATTAACATCATTCGTTGAAATATACGTTTGCATTCTATATATATGGCAGCTTACATCAGACTTATTGTTTCAAAGAATCTTAATCTTAATTTGGCATAGAAGCTCTCAAGTCTTTGTTACGTTTAGTCGGCGTCGAAGAAACGGCATCTTGAAATTTCCATATTTCTGAATTGTCTTCAGTCGGCGTTACCTTATCATAAATTAAGCTAGTGATTCCCGTTTGATACGCAGAATCTTCTAAACGACTTGG
>JARJDV010009399.1:0-17519 GCA_030264675.1 Anaulacaspis nigra
GCGGCAACGGCGGTGGCGGCGTGAAATAGGTAGCTAATATACAAACGTACATGCATGCACGCATGTGTGTACAATAAGCTCAGCAATTAGTTTGGAATTACAGAAATTAATTAATTCGCATTTAAGCGTTTTGCGGCCGATTCGGCGCTGCACGAAAGCGGGACAAGAGGCGGGCGGCAGAGGATGCGCGCATACCCATCACATAGGACAGACGGCGGCAATAAACTCTCGTTAACCTCTCCCAAAACGACTGTATGAATCCGCTATAAAATTATATTCTGATTACGCGCAAAACACGAGCTCATTTATAATGAAAATGTAATTTTAGTTGTTGTTTTCGAAGTTGTGTGTGCATTTCGCGCCTGCTAATAGGTTGGCAATACCGTACGCAAGGTGGAATTGCCACCGACGCGTTATTACGAACGCAAATGTAATTCCGCCTCCTGAATTATTAATTATTGATGTAGCACGTGCGCTTTATTTGTTGTAATACGGAGTGCAAGGTGGTGAGGCAAATAAACGGATTGCGACGCACATCTTTCGCGAGTGCCTGTGCGGAATCTTCAGGAGAAGCGGGAGAAAACCACGTCGAGAATACGAAAACGAGAAGGCGCGCGCGTTCATAAGTATGGTTTACTTGTCGGGGGGATTAAGCCGCACCGTATAATAAGAATGGTCCGCCAGTGAGCGCACGCGAGAAGAGTAATCGGGATCTGTTGTTCCACGAACCTTTTCCTCCCTTTATCCACTGTTACACGTTCGTACGTCTTTCGCATTTGTTGCAAACACAACAATACAACATCGTTGTTCGCAAACAGAACCATAAAGTCAACGTTTTCTATAGGGTGTTTTATCATTAAAGTTACCACAACCAAGAGATTCCCATCCTTAGGGTACTTATATTATTTGTAGCTTCGTCTTTAATCTGTAACAAACAATAGGGCAGCATTAATAAATATAAATGTCTACCTGGTTAGAGGTACGTAAATAATTAGAAGACATAGATAATTAACTGATTTCGAGTCTTCAATTATTGATACACCATGTAACGGAAGGACTAACGGGGGCACGAACTGTGGAGTATGGCGTTAATTTTTGTTTGTAGCTCTGTGTTTCGTTTGCGCCTTTTGTCGGGTTTCGCATTACCCCACAGCGGTACGTGCCAGACGATCCAAGGGACCTCAAGGACAATTTTGCGCACCAGGGATGTGTTATGAAAACGCTTAAGTTTTCGGAGGTTGTAAATTCCACCTGGATGTTTATTTTTTCACAATTCATGCGCCGGGTTACGTTCGCTCAAGAATATAAATCTAGTCGCTTTTTTTCATTTACCTTTTAGCAGTTCTTTTCGTAATTCTTACAAAAAGACACGCGCCGCGCACAATGAAGAAGTAAAAGCGTATTTTACGCAACATAAAAGGAATTCCGGAATAATTACGTTTTCCGTACGAATGTATCAACAACGAGCCTAGAGAATCCAGCCGGCTTAAATGTTAATTATAGAGGAATTGCAGGAATTATATCCGAGTAATGCCAATTATTCGTATTAAATTGCATTTAATAAATTTACTAAACGTTTCGTTTACGCTCAAGTACGCCGCCAAGACGTTGTGCGTTATACAGTGAAAACACTGTGCAGAGAGCCATCAGCAACCATGCCGTGTGCGCTGCCGCCCGCCGCTTCCTTGTTCATGCTAACTTTCTATTTGCAAAGTCTTAAAGGATGAGAAAATTTATTTAAAGTTTGGCCGGGTTCGCTCGACGGCAATCGCTTATGCTAGCTCAGCGCGCGGCCGAAAGAAAAAAAGTAATTAGATATACTTTTCGCAAACAGTCTTCCGGGTCGAAGATGTTCGGTCGTAATTAAATATTTCCCTATATAAATTAACCGGCGAAAATTACAAACGGAAAACTTCCGTGTTTACCGCGTGCTTTAAAATAATGGCGATTAGTTACAATTTTATTTCCGCACGGAAATTTATCTCGTTCGGCCTCTCTTGTGTAACGGTCGCCCATTCCGCTTTGGCAATAGTTCTTAGGCCCCCGCAAATTCAATAGATTTAGAGAGGGCTCCGAATAGAAGAATTGCGATCGGGGGTGGCACACGTTTGCCATGTTGCTGTATATACACCGACTCACGGTTCCATTCACGTACAGGTAAAGCACCCATGAGGGCCTTTCGCGCACTATGCGTGGCCTCGGCCGATAACTTGCTCCAGTGGAACTAACTTTGTTTCCCTTATTCTTATCTAACGCCCGGCATCGCAGTCCAAATCCGAAGCCGGCAAACTTTGCGCGCACAATACAGAGAGCGTAGAAGTTGGCGCACTAAAGCTTAGTTCAGAGGTGCAGACCTTCAGCTGGCGTTACAACTTGTCCTCCAGATTCCTCAAGAACACCTTTCACGGAGCCGCCATTCTGTGATTAGTACTCTGCGGGACACTCAAGAGAAGCACGGAAAATCTAACTATCAGTGCGCACGAAATTCCCCAACGAGCAGCGAAGGAGCAGAGAAAGAGGGGTCTATTGATGGTCGATCGACACCAATGTGCTGACCCGGTTTCCATGTTGCTTAGCGCGCCATTATTTTGACAAGTTGGGGCAATCGCTTGTTGCGACAGTTGCGTTCTCACGATCGGGCATTAAGTGGCCTGCCCCTTTGTTGTCCAACGATAATTTCGTTTAGTATGCAGTCGACCCGCCGCCGAGAAGCGCATCGATACAAAGCGCCTGCATGCATTGACATTGCGGTCTCCAACAACTGCCATAGACGTGCACATCACTGCATGCAGCAGCAACAGCAGCAGTGTTTGCATTCACTTTGCCGCAGCGCCTGATGCTCTAATTTTAGGTGCGAAACCTAAACAAACACCGATGCCACCCCATTAAGATTTCGTGCCGTGCTTTGCATTGCGTCGATAAAGTAAAGTCGTCGTCGTGCATCCGGATACTAAGCGGGCGTTTATCGTAAATGCAACGCGCAGTTTGTGCTCGAGTCGATTGCGCGTCGGGATTGAATGAATGACTTCAATGAAGAGCGCGCAATGTTGTCGAAGTGCATTACATTGCAAAATCGTAGCAATCGCATGCACATAACGGGGTATTCGATGGTAGTCGTAAGCTTTTTGTCTTTCATACCTGAGATGTGAGTAGCAGCAGCAGCATTTGCACAGCGCGTTGGATGTTAAATTTAAACATCGTTAATCAAGCGCATCTTGGCATTCATCTGTAACGCGCGAAACGACCAAAGATGGGGAAGAAATGTTTTCTACTTTGCTTGAATGAGTCGCTGATGGAACGCACGCGAACTGAATGGCGGGGTTTCTATTCAGCTCGTGCAACTTGCAGGCGAGCTGTGCAAGGGTGTGTGTGGATGTAGTTGCAAAGTTTCCGGTTATTTTTTCCTGCTCCGTTCCCTGTTTTGTACACGCTGTCTACGCGATGTACACTCATTGCTTTCGGCTAAATTGCAGTTTGAAATACTGTAAGCGTGAGCATCCAATCTCGATGGTGGCTGCTGGTCTAGGAACTCGGCAACAACTCATCCGATACGAAGAGCTGCATGTTTCCGAAAGGTCATTTTTTGTCGATTTCCTCTTCCGCATTTTGCAGAGCGCATTATTTACGTGCAATATACATCAAGCTCGACGCGTATCGCGAGCCATTGTTCTTCGGCGACGGAAAGTTTACTTAACATTTATCAATTTGCCATAATGATTCCCCGATGCTTTCACCCCCCGGCGGCGTCGTCGGTGGCGGTGGCGGTGGCGGTCTATCACTTCGTGCAAGTGCAGCATAAGCAACGCCTTTTCAATACGCTGCGGATATAAAATAGAAAATTGTTTACAAGTCGCGTGAGTTTGGCGCGTTTATCCCGCGGAAAAAAATAGCCGAGTATTAACAGTCTCCTACCCACCCGCGAGGTGAATGTATGTATGTTTTTTCGCATCCGACACACAACTGCACACCACCGTTATCGGTTCAGTCGCACTAGTTTACATAAATCTCTAATGGATTTATTATAGGCTGTGGCCCCTGCGTGTTCAACGACGCTTTCTGTCGATGGCAAACAACAACAACCAACGCCACAAAAATAGTAAACGTACCAGTGGCAATTTTGCCTGTGCATGCGAAAATACCAAATGCTTCCTGTACACCGTAATCCTGCAAGATCGTTACCTTATCGCACCTGTTTTTCCAACATTAAACCAGCTATATTTCCGATACTGATAGTTATCATTTGATGACCACTCGCATATAATGTGCTTCCCAATTAAAAGCTACTTAAAAAATCTAAATGTCAATTACGCTGATGATGTATGGCTAATTAATAATATTGCAATTACATTTCGTTTTCGACCTCCATCCATCTCGTATATGAATAATGTCGAGCAAATAATTTTAATTAATTAATTACATGTACGGTTCAAACATATTTAATTATAAAATATTGTAAACATGAAAATGCCGATTGACTTTTGCAATTAATTTAGAGATTGGTTTAAATATCGAAACATATATCAACCCAATTAGATTGAACTTTTCGGCAGCGAATACAATAATACCCACTTGATGGAAGAAATAATAAAGTCACTTGCATTACGCCAATTTAACTGGTCCCTCATCAAGGAGAATTTTCTTTGAGCGCAGGAAATAAACAAGCATCGTTTATTTCGTGTGCGACTTGACTTGGATGGCGGGGGCGGCGCATGCGGAAGTATGGCAGGCGCAACGGCACGCCGGAATAATTCAAACGAAATTTAATTTTGCACGTAGACACACAGAACTCCGCCATTCGGCTATTCTCAAAGGAAATACTAAAGCATTGGATATGAGTCAAGTACGAGTGCGCCGAGCTAGCAAAATAGAGAAGAAGGCGGCAGCCGACAGGCGGCAGAGAATAGCAGCAGACGGAGATATGGCGCATAAGTAAAACAAAAGCGGAAAGAGTGCGCGCATCGTACGTGTTCGGAGCGCATTATTGGCGGAGACGACGATGCCGGAAACGCACGGTTTGCACGCCGCCGACCGCGTGATGATTATGAGTGATGATAATACGTACAAGCCGGGCATCTCGCTCGTCTGCCTGTCGGGAAATCAATGTCGTCGTTTTAATTTTTAATGCCAAACTATATCCCGGCGGCGGCCAGGTGGAACCGCACCGCCGCATGTACCTGCGGGGGCGGCAATGGAAAAATGCACGCGCTGTGTACACACACACCAACCGATAAACGACGAGCTCTGCGGATGGCGGCGCATTTCATTACGCGAATGGAAATTCCATGCGGTATATGCGGCTTGCGCCAGAATGCGGATTACTCGATTAACCTTCAAAGTCGTCGTCGTCGGCGGCCGCGGCAGTGGTGGCGGCAAGCAGCGTGTGCGTGCCGATTGAAATTTATCATATGCAATGGAGTTATTTCGCCATTAGGCATTCAGATTGAACTTTAACATATATTATTCGGCATAATTTTTCAACATTTTCCGGGAAACGCAGGAAATTAATTTCATTCTCCTTGCGAATCGAGTTCTTTTCCCGCGCCGTGATTTATTTTGCTCGCCCGCTGTTCCGTCCAATGGGTGAAGTAATCAATTAAAGGTTAATTTTACCGACGCGCAAATACTCGCATTCAAACCAATCAATCACGAAAATATTCCACGATATTTATGCGCGCAATATGTATTACTGTCAACTTTTATGCATACGGCAAACAAATTGAATGAAGCATGCGCGTTCGCGGTTTGTTCTTGTGCGCCATGAAAACTTGTCGAAGCGCACACGCATCCGGATTCCCAATAGATATAATCGATCTCATTTCCGCAACATAATAAAACTTCTCGTGCGCCGCGACGCCGCACATTACGAGCGTAGTGCTAGCAATAGTTTTCCCACCAAACTATCCCTCGGGGACCGAGATGCTTGCGCGTTACTTATGCAAACACACTACTTACTCACTCACTAAAGGCATTGCGTTCGCAAGAACACAGAAAGTATGCAAATGTGTGTAAGATGTTGGCGGAAATTTCAAGACGGGAAACTTAAATAATACAAACGTACGCGTACTCAGCGGGTGCTCTTTGACTAAGTAAGTAAGCGGTGAAGCGAGGCGCGCGCACATGAAGGAAAAACGTTCTGAAATTATCATCGCGTTTTCCGACGCAGCAGGAACAGGAGTGGAAACGCAATGAATAATTCTCGAACAATGGACCGCGCGTAAAGTGCATGGAACTATAACGTCTCTACAGTCGTATTTCTTATCCTCTTCATTTGTTGTGTTTGGCTTGCGAGTTAAACTTTTATCGTGCAATTAGTCATGGCATAGACGTTTACGACCGGCACGTATCTGATCTCCATTCGTGCTACTCTCGCTGGATGATTACCGCAAATGGAAGCGCGCACAAAAAGAATTCAACGCACTACTGCGCAAGAAGTAGAATTTACTCGCGTAATGGCTCTTACATTTTGCACAAGTGTACGAATAGATGTGCCGGCCGAGACGTTTACGTTACGTTACTTAAACGCAAACTAAAATTGTCCGAATTAAAGTTTGGTGGGAACTATTTGTACGTACTTGACGCTCAGATGAAAATAAATCTCTGAAATTAATTTAAACGGCCGTAGCTCCTAAATCTCGGCGACGACTCTCGGGTGCGTTGGGGAGGAAATGTGTTTAAGGAAAAAATGGCCTGTCCCAGTTTCCGGGCCGACATCCAAGTCCCTCTGCATTCGGCGATGTTAAATGAGAAAAGCCGGGTGTATTTAGAATCCGCATTTGTAGATAATCAACAGACAATTGCGAACATCTGCTGCTCAAATATAGCGCGACTATCTGTGCAGTTAAGCACTTAAAACGCTCATTGCTCCGACATCAGTCGGCGCGTTTGAAAACAATACAGAAATAATTTCAAGTGTTGTACGCGCGAATGGAGGGAGGGAGGTTGCATGACTTGCAGGATAATATTTAGTTTCTCATATTCCTAATTAAATTTCGCCAACTTCCCGAAATATTGTATAAATATTTGCACACAGTTGAAGCAAATTCAACGTTCGTTTCGCTGGCGAGCATGCCCAACCCGAGGAACTGCTTGCTTGATAGCGGTACGAAACGCGACAACTCGTTCCTTATATCTGCACTATATGCGTGTACATATCATCTTTCATACATGTATCACAGAGAGTGCTGCTCCTTGCAAATGCCTTCCCTCATAACCGACCTGGTAATGTAAGTGTGCGCGACGATGCTGAGTAAACGCAAAGTAAGTAAAGCAGCTAAAGAGACACACGCTCAACTCGTACCAACCCTGAGAGAAGTGAGAGCTGCTCGTAAGACATACAGAGACAATGGGCGAGACATGCAGCGAAACGTCAAGGGTTGAATATACATTGCAACACTGCAAACCAGTTAGTTAACTATTTGCTTTTAAACAGCGGGGCTTTTGCATAAAGCTCGAAATTGGCGCACATTGCTTGCACGAAATGCAAATGCAACTGGCAGAGCACACACTGCATTCTCATCGCAGTTCGGTGCGAGAGTTTTTTTCATCTCTTTTAACGCCATTAACTCTCTGGGGTTTTTTGTTACTCAATTAATAATAATCCACCCCGGAGGATAATTTGGTTCGTTTTTTTCTTCAGTCCAAACAGCGTTCAGCGCTCAAAGTGAAAAGGGATGGATTCGTATGTGCAACCGTTGGGACGTGGTCACCACCATCAAGTGCGAGTCCTGAGTGGAGCGTCGCAATCCCTATGTTGTTGTTGTTGTTGTTGTTGTTGTCTATTTGCTTCTTCGTTTCGTTTGCTGAGTGCATGGTGAGCAGGACGTGGAGAGACTCGCCATAGTTTTAATTAACCCAAGCCGTTTTTATGGTAGCGTAATGGTCGCTTTATGAATAATGAATTGGCTTTATGCGCCTTGAACGCTGCACACGTAAACGCGGTTCGTGGCTAGCGTGGCGCCCTCTTTGTTGTGTTGTCCTCCTGCTCTTTCTTCGGCGGCGTACCGCCACCTCCATCGCCGCCGCCTTTGCCCAACGCACTAACAACGGTATAAAAGATAATTTAAACTGTTAATATTGCTTTCGGCAATAAACAGCGATAAAAATATTTACGGTCCCCGCGATGCCGATGCATAAAATCGCTTTATTAGATGCCATATAACCCAAGCGCTTTTATTATTGTTCAACTGTTATTATACGCCATTACGCGAGCGACGAATCAACAATCCTTATTTATATGGCGGCGATAATTTTCCCGTCTTAACCTTTTCATCTTGCGTCGTTCAAGTGCTTTTTACAAAATATTTCCAAAGTATAGCAACATCAATGCGTGTATTTCACGTATCCAACTGTAAACATGAAATTGTGGTAATTGCTTATCGAATTACAGTCAGCAGCAACAATGAAATTAATAAATAGGATAAATAAATCCGCAATTTCGTATTGGATAATACAAATGGAATTAAATGTTTCGAGTGATATAAATAATACGAACAAACTACTGCTCCTCCATTAAACGGATTGGCAATTACTCTGATGGGTCTCTCTAAATATTGTTTGTGAAATGTGAAATTTTACGTTTTCCAGCGCGCCGGATTGGACGCACGAATAAACATTGAATAAAATATTTTCAATATCACTCAGACATAATTGTTTGAAATGGAATTACGCCATGTATGCGTTCCTCCATAAGCTTAATGCCTTGGAGCGCAAACTTTCGTTTACTTGAGGAACAAACCGCGACAAAGTATCCTTTCCTCATTCCATGCGCTTAGTACAAGGACATTGCGACGGGCAATTGAGGCGTGATTCCTATCTCGGCGCGCCGAGCCTCGTAAGTCGTAACTAATCATAGTAATTGGTTCGTACATGTCAGAAATATATTAAATTACCCTACTTAGATGTCAGGTCAAGTTAGGGTAAATCGCTTATGTCGTTAAGTGAATTATAATACACCGCGTAACTTTGGCGTTCGGCGGATACTTAGAGGACGCGCCACGTCTCGACTTTACCGTCTCGACTGCACATATGCACATATGCATGCTTGCATGTAGGCCATCCCGCTAATGGCAAATGGTGTGTGCTCGACGCGCATAATCGAATTTGCTTGCAAACTCCTTCTCGAATCTCTCTCTGTTACCGGAAACCTTTTACTTTGGCTTCCTAATTGTAACCCATAAAACTGGGGGCGGCTCGGAGAAGCCCTCGGCATCGACACGCGCTATTGGCAATCACGGCGAGCCTGTAAATCCCATTTGGCTTAATGAACGACCCGTCATTAAAAATATGAGATTTATACGTTTATCTAATTGGATTTTTCTGTTATGCTATTATACGCGCACCTAACACTTGAACCCTTCTGCCGTCCCCGCCGCCGTCCACCAGCCCCCGATACACACGCCAATCCGATTTGTAATTTCGCTCTTCATTTATTGTCCGTGCGCAGCGCGCCCAGTGCGCTCAATCATCGTATACGCGTACGCAATGTAATAGGATTTAATCTTGCTTTAATTAATCGACCGAACTTATCAGAGTTGCCGAGCTGCACGCTTATCCATTCGTCGTACACCTATAGAGAGGTAGTATTGGGATAAAAGTAATTATTCGGACGTTTCGAATTTCGTCTGCCCATTTATCTATCGCGCGGTGAGCGCGCAATTGAAATAAAAATCACGTCGCTATTGCATGTACACACATACATTCGTCATGCGGAGAGTTTGCACGTGGCCGACTAGTAAAACTACTGCCGAACGTGTCTCACATCCCGAATGCAGATTCTTTACGTGTGCGGGGCACGCTCACGGTCCGTCCCGAATCCACAATAAAAATATGTTGACGATGCCAATGCAATGCGCGCTTCTCCCTGGAAACGCATTCATTCGCTTATTGTTGCTTGAATAACCAATTGCGCAGTGGTTACGCTTGGTAATGGAAATTTAAAATGAAAAAGGCAACAACCCATTGAAAAACTATGTTATAAATTCCAGCGATCTGGAAATTCAGCAAGACACGCTAAGCACACTGCTAGATATTATTAATTGAATCTATAAACTGGGCGAATTGTGAGAGCTTTGAAGGCAGCGAAACCTTTTTGCCAAGTGACGATTGAAATTAGTCCTTCGGGTCGATGTAACCTATGTAATTGCGTCGACTAAAAGCTGCCCGTAAAACATACCGCAGTCCTACGCGCCGCCGCCGCCGCCACCGAAGCAATTGTACTGTAGGGTTTCGGGGGCTTCAGCAGGAAGAGATAAAATTGGGGAAAACGGTATCCTGATACCGGATATCAACGCGGAACGTGCGGTACGTGCCCCAAAGTGTGTATAATGCGGGCGCGTATATTTGTTGTAAAATAACGGCGTGAGCGAGGGATGCCCGGGATGCTAAGGCAACAAAGTTGCGCGGTTAATTTGCACATATTTAGGGGGTAGTTAATGCTAATTTATGTCCGAGGAGGCCTCATCATTAGTCATTTGGCGCTGGTGCTAGCACGTAATGACAGAAGCGAGCGCGCGCTTCGTACTCGACGAACGCGAAAACGTCACACAAAAGGGAACACAGGAGCAAACCACATCGCCCACACTATAGGCACTAATAGATGCTAAATGGGCATTGAATGATTGAGACTGTGTCTATACTGTCAGCAAATAGACAACCTAATATAACCAATTGCTAACAGTTGACAATATTTTTTAAAATTTGCAATTGTTCCGAGGGCAAATTTTAAGTGGCAATTTTCATACGTGGCTTAAATGATATCAACACAATACGTAATGTTGAAACAAGGGTAGACCTGTATATATCACCCTTGGAGATCCCCTGTCATCATACATGAACGAATTAGCAAGCCGCGCGCGCCGTAAACGGGAAAGCCGAGGAAACAGGGAACGAATGCATATGCATGGCGAATTGCGTATATTTCGGCGCAAACGCGTGTGCGGGTGCAACTGCCACTGCGGCTTCTATTATTGCCGACGAGCAGGAGCAATTAATAGAAACGTTGCGTGCCGCCCCCGCGCCGAAACGGGTTTCGTAATTACCATCAGCCCGGGGTCTGCGCGTGCGTCTATGTTTAGAAGCATATGAGTAACTCGTTCTCTCCCGGACATACACACATTTACATATGCCGCCTCACAAACTACCGCCGCATACGCTCAATTCAAACAGACCCCTTGCACTAGCACACTGACACCCACACCGCGCACAAAGAGCCCTAAGTGTTTATTTGCCTTATTATTACTTCTTTTACGTGTCGAGCTGACGGGTAGCACAATTTCACCTGCCAGCCGCCGTTCAGTTCGTCGTCCGTCGGAAAAAACAAACAGACGGACAGGAAAAAATTGTGCGATATTAGCATAATAGAAGTGGATCATGCATTATTTGCTCGCATTCCGTGTTCGTGTCCGCTTTACTTCACTTGACAATAATAGCTGCGAGCATCCATATTGGAATATTTAAATTTACCACCCTTATCCATCATTTTCACAAAAAAAAACGAAGAAGACGGAGAAACACAATACATAATGAGTTTTCTATACGTATACGCTATGAATGCACCCATAACGTGATATTAAATGTGAAAGTGAGCGGCGCATTTATATATAAAATACGGAAAATGCGATAGCGTAATACACTCTCCGCTGGTGCTCAAAAAGTCGCTTAAATGTGTGTGCTTACTCCGGCCCCCGTTGTTTGGGAGTTTTCAGTATAAATTAGGTTCGGGTCGAGCACAGCGAGCACTTGCGCAGCGAGCGTGTATAAAATTCGAAATTTATTTCTATATGACACTTTACATTTGCAATATTGGCGGGTGCGCATTGCCGACGTAATTTACGTTTTTCGATGTACGCTCTCGCTATTCCCGCCGCCGCCGCCGCCCACGCGCTCTGTACACACATGAGCATCGAATGACCCGAAAGGCACGCGCGAATGGCAAAAAGAGAACGCTAGTTCGGTGCGCTGCTGATACACTGATGGTGCTCGCTCGCGATGGTTGGAGGGCGGCGGCAATTTATAATCCGTTTTAGCTGTTAATGCGTATTGTTTTTGTGGATTAACTTGGCATTGCGTTTTGTACGTGCCTCACATGCATGCGGCAGCGCCCATACAATCTCGTAAATTGCACGCGTAATGCGGGAAGCTAAATCACTCGGCCGGCATTTATAATTTGCTCGGATCGAGATAATTGCTAGAAAAACGAAAGACAGGAGCAAAAAGTTGCATCCGCCTGTATTTGTATGAATGAATATGGCCGGCGAGTCGACGAAAATGTGGCCGGATGTTGATGGTAACGGAGGCCTGGGTTTTGTTTATAATATATGCGTCTGCTATGAAAAACGGATGCGAAAATCTAGCATAATGTATGTGCTGAATAATTGTAACGAAATGTGAGCGCAAATGTTTGTCGAGGGCAAACCAAGGGCAGCAGCGGGCGCGCTTGCAAATTATATTATGAATTTATGAGGTATTTTAATGCGGTTTGATGTTATTTCATAAATTCCATCCTCGAGGAGGAGACGAGTATAATAATACGGGAGCGAGCACGCGGCCGGGTGCGAAGGACTCTCTGGCGAGCCACACTATAGCTGTTGGAGATGCAAAGAAGAAGGAGGAGGAGGACACACCGTGTCTCCTGTGCCGCTGGTGCGGAAGAAGGGAAAGTAGGAAATTGAGTTTCTGTACAATTAAGTTCCATAAAAGGCACACGTGATTCTTATACGCACGCACGCACGGTGCAATCCAACTTATTCGAGCGCGACGCCCGGCGACTTGCTAAAGTTTAACTTCAATTCCACCTGGTTTAGTGACGATGCCGCGCACCGGATGCTGCTGAAGCTCATTCCACAGCCGCCCCCCTCACACCCCCGAGTGTCCTTGCCGTACAGGAGTCTGCATGCCACGTGCGCGTCCTTATTGCAGGATGTGTGTTCTAAGGGCTGCTAGAACGAAATAGAGCTACGAACAAACATATCCGCCAACGCCAGGGACCAGCGCGTTCCCGAGTGCTTTACTGCTGAATAATTTCAGTTGACACGAGTGATAAAGGCCACACGTTCTCGCTGGCGCACTGCTAGCCCGGTGTAAATTTAAGAGCGTATCAAGACCGTTGTTTACATATGTTTCCGGTATTAGATTGGCGGCGCGTTGGCTGGTTCACGCGGCAAGTGTGCGACACGATTGCGACAAGCCCTCATGATTGCATCGTTCGCTGGTGCGCGCGCGGATTGCGTCCTGCAGGCAAAGGCAATTTCCACCCAACTAAGAAATGACTAATAATTCTTTGCATAAAACACACAAGCGCCGATTTCATTTTTGCGCGCCGGAAATCCAATTACATCTCACACCACCATCGAAAAGAGTGCTCTATATGTAAAGCTAATTGTCGAGCGGAAAATGGAACACAGCCGGAAATAACCCCACAGCTTTTGCTGTGGCACACGCATACAAATAGTGCAATTGCGTAAAACGTACGCGCGGTGTGCTGGCAAACAATCGTTTAATTAGCAGTCGCGTAAATAAATAATCAACGGCGGTATAATTTAATTGTTTCTCGGCGCTCCGCGATCCGTAAGTAAACAACATTTAACGCGTTTGGCGACATACAACCACGAGCGGGAATAATTAATTAAGAGCGGATATAGAGGTGGGCCGAGTGGAGAATTCGAGTGATCACATAATTAAACAATTTGATGCACAAGGTGCCCCGCTCCAACTTTAGACTTTGCTGTAGCGGGTAGCGGTCCGTGTTCTATGACTAATACGGTGAAATAAATTGTATCGTGATTATAAAGGAGAAGGGTCACACCTAACCCCCAAACCACATTGAATTTGCTCCCGGGGTGAGAATTGGTTCTTGCGCGCCGAACTATGTAAGTCGACTTTAATCTGTTTTTCGGTTGTTTCGTGTGCGCCCATTGCGCGTTCTCCTCGATAAAGTCTTTAACATAGTACCTCCATTAATTTGTGTCTCTCGCATTGTCGGGTGTCATCGTGATTATGTCCGCTCAAGTAAAACAGGTCATCAATCAAGGCAGACGAGGTGGAAGGCGCGCGCGCGGCAACGCTGAAGACAGGGGCGGCGCGGGCGGGTGCACACATCAAGGCGCGCTGCGTTGTCTGGCGCTATTCGAGTAGTTGCTTGATGGTTAACGGGTCAAAGGAGCTTAGATAAAGTTTTCTGCGAGAGCACGTCCCCAAAGTGTCTCTGAACAATCAAAATTTTAGGCCTTTTTGCCACTCACTTTTGATCTCAAATTTCAATTACATCCAGCAAAGTTGCATGAATCTTTATAAGCTCGAATCGAGGACGACATCACGCTAGCGCGATATCGAATTTGTTGCTTGACGTTTAAAAAATGCGAAACGTATGAGCGAACAGCGCTTAAACAACTATTAACAACCCATATGAACATTTATCATTTATCACGTTTATCACGAACATATTAAGTTGCAATTGAATATACGATCGGTCGACACGCTAAACACGGACTAGCACCGACGACCTTTTCAGTTAGTGCAAAGGTGACTTCGGTGCAAAACGAAGCCATCGACCACCTTATTAACGCGAATGCTTCTAGGCGAAACCGAAGCGTGTGTTGTATGCATGCCGATGCGCACCGCCGATATGTATGAACAAATATACGGATGATACCTCTTGTGCCAACCCTCACGGTTCGGTTATTATAGTCTTGCTAAGTATACATGCAATTTTAATAAGCATGCAGTGCACGTACGTCCGAATGCAGCGAAGCAAATTATAACTAACTAACGCGACTGCACCAACTCCGCAGAATTGCAAACGCAAACCCAACTTAAACTGAGAAATTAAATTCCTTTAAAAACTAGACTGTTATTTTTAAAACTGCTACCAACTGCAACAACCCTGAAAAGAAACACACTATAAATTCTATGTCTAGCGCAAAAATAATCAGAGAGATCTAATGTAAAAACCATGAGTACTCGCAGCAAATTTAACTAAATACCGTAAAATAATTACTTTCATTTGGATTAATTAAGTTTTGATTTTACAACCGCCTACAAATGTGACCAAGCCTAATAGAAAATCCCCTCAACTGATTAAATGCTAGCCAATTCATAATGGTCACACGGAATATACAAGTGCGTAAACCACGCTTGGGGAATTGTTTGCGATTCCTCGTTTAATCTCGACAAAAAGCAATTCAGCCTAAACAGCACATACGAATTGGCAAAATAGTGTGGTGACCACTACGTTTGAGAAAGGACAACGCAATATTCCATTCGAGTTTTAATTGCGATAATTGCTACTTCAACTAATGCTGATTATAAAAACTTTTGGCAGACGCCACCGGCAAATGAAACGAACTGAATACGGACGATTTGGACAATTTGCGGCGAGTCCTGGCGCTTTCAATCAAGCGCATTTAATTGGAGTGCATACGTGAAAGTTGCATAATTGCAGTTGGAATAAAATTGCTCAATGTATATGCTTATTTTACATTTGTTTCCCTCAGCAAACTTTTGCAAGTGGAGCACGCAAAATGATTGAGACGGGTGAAAAAAAAACATTTGAATATTTAAGCGTAGGTACAGATGGACGGCGAAGAAGGAGAAGAAATTTGAGCCAGTCTTGGCATTAGCCAACGACGGGCATATTCCAGTTATTACTTATGTAACGATTGTAGTTCGCGCGATGAGGATGTTAGGAGATGTTCTCCGACGGTGCTTTCAGACGCGGGGCGAACGAAAATAAAATTTTATTTCCATCCACATCGAGCTAAGCATTAAGGTGGCATACATATTTTAACGCCTTGTGCGCGCGCGCCAAACCCACCACGCTGGAATTTGGTGTAGCAGTCGGGAGCATTATTGTAATTTATCGAATCAATTTGTCGTCATTCCGTTATTCTTATGGCAACATCTCTTTCGCATCCCGAAAGCGTGCAAAATATGCGCGTCGAGATAAAACAACACAGCAGCAGGACACAGCCCCTTCTTCGTCTTCGTCGGCGTTAGCGAATCGATAATAATGAGATTATAAAATTCCCCAAATATTTCACGGAAACTTTTTCAACTTGCTTCGCGCGCCGCTTCATTTTATGCGCCATTCGTCTTATAAATCAAATAAAACGGCTGCGGGGCCCGGCGTCTCGAAAAAAGAAAATACTTGCAAACTGAACCGAAACGCGTATCTGAATTTAGTATGCATGCTGTTCACTTCATGATTTTCGCATTAGTCGGCGAACGCGCACGCCAAATAAACGCATTAATGACTGCCCATAACAAAGGCAATCTACACCAAAGCGACTGCAAAGTGCCCGCCGCCCCATTAATAGCTGTTCCGCGCCGAAACTCCGCACCGAAAAAACGAAATCAATGGTGCCAAATTTATAATTTAATACAACTTTTTTTGCAAGTGCAAATGAATTCAAATCCAACATCGTCGTTCAAGTTTTATGACTACATTATTCCGATACCTTTGCGCGCACTTGTCAAATTTTTCAATGGCAATTCTCTTTAGACCGAAAGCCCCGATTGGAACTAATTCAATTTGCCGGTGGCGCATTGATTAAACGGCGCCATCAATAATTTATGCGCTTAATGGAAATGCGATTTCTGTAAAATATGCCGTGGATTTATAGCGTGCGCGTCACAATTACGAACGCGCAATTTTGCCCCCGCGCGTCGGTAGTGGCGGTGTCGCGTTGTTTGTCGCGATGTTGTCGGCAGTGGCATAAACTACGATTAGAGAGCTGAGTGAAAACAAAAAGCGAGACGCGCACTAGCGACTATGATACGACGACGTTGACGTATGCGTTCGTCAACGTGAATTGTGTGCAATTTTACTGCATGTGCATGTGGATAACGTGAATGAACGATGGCCAGCTTCGCTGCGAATGCGCGTATGAGTGAACGTTATCAATAAATCATTGCCGACGTGAATGCACCGCCATGCGCGGTGCAAGTAAATAATTTTATTTTATGAGGGGACAAATGCCTGCAGCATGCTACACCGGCAACACACACACCATGTATGAAAATACGCAACGTGATTTGTATCCTACGAAATTGAAACGACATACGTTCATAAATTCAACAGCTCTACATTGAAGAGTTGTCGTCGTTGTTGCCGCCGCCGCTGTCATCTCCATTTGGGTTTATTTAACAAAATACACCTGGTTGACTATTTCGACAAGCCTTCTCTCGCGTGCGGCGTCGCGTACTGACGTAACTAAATTTCAATTCCGAGTGTCATTTATAATTGACGCACTGTGACCAGGTAGTATGCATTTCCAACTCGAGCTGCCGACTCGAGCTGCATAGATATCGTTCCCGCGTACACGAATCAGAGCACTAATTAAGCCATCCGCCAAAACCGAAACCTATCCGCAAACCTAATATAAACGCGCAACACGACACCCGCCCCCCCCCCCAAATTCGCTGTCCCCCCCCCCCCCCCACATGTTGCGGCATCCCCCAACGGCAGAGCGGCGGGGAGGGGGAGAGGGGGGGACTCGGGGGGCGCCCTGTCCTTAAAAAAAAAA
>JARJDV010009416.1:0-22084 GCA_030264675.1 Anaulacaspis nigra
TATCATCATATTTATGTTCAGCAGTTTGTTTTGCTCCACTAATGATTTCTTTTGTTGAATAGGTGGTTGAATCTATTTTCTCAATAGTTTTATCTGTATATTGTTCAAGTTCAAATTTGGCACTATCAACTTTTTGAGCGCCTACATTAATCAGTTCGCGTCCTTTATCTTTAGCAGAATCTACTTGATCTTTAGTGATTTCTTTGACTTCATCGCTCACCAGTTGCGCTTTTTCTTTGGTGTCCTTAACAGCTGATTCGACGTCATGCTTGAAGTCATCAGAAACAGCTTTAGCCAGATCTCTTCCATCTTCCAATTTTTGACCAACTGCTTGCTTTGCTGTAACTGTTGTTTCCTCAATTGATTCTTTGACATCACTTGCCTTATCAGTGACTCCTTTTTTAATATCCTGTATTGATTCTTTTGTAGAAGCTTTTACATCAGCAACTTTTTCAGTTACATCATCTTTCACTTGAGATATTTTAGATTGCGCAGCGTCTTTGGCATTATCGCTTGTATCTTCAATATCTTGTTTAATGCCTGAAAACTTATCTGTAAGTTTTCCTAAGAAACCTTTCTTAGTTTTCTTTTTTGTTTCTTTTATTGATTCTTCAATATTTTCTTTAATATCCGCCGTATCTTTCTTGATATCATCATATATATGTTCAGCAGTTTGTTTTGCTCCACTAATGATTTCTTTTGTTGAATCGGTGGCTGAATCTATTTTCTCAACAGCTTTATCTTTGTATTCTTCAAGTTCAAATTTGACACTATCAACTTTTTGCGCGCCTGCGTCAATAAATTCGCGTCCTTTATCTTTAACAGAATCTACCTGTTGTTTAGTAAATTCTTTGGCTTCATCGCTCATCAGTTGCGCGTTTTCTTTAGTGTCCTTAACAGTTAATTCAACATCATGCTTGAAATCATCAGAAACAGCTTTAGCAAGATCTTTTCCATCTTCCAATTTTTGATCAACTGCTTGCTTTGCTTTAATTGTTGCTTCCTCAATTGATTCTTTGACATCACTTGCCTCGTCAGTGGCTTCTTTTTTAATATCCTGTATTGATTCCTTTGTGGAATCTTTAATATCAGTAACCGTTTCAGTTACTTCATCTTTTACTTGAGATAACTTAGACTCTGCAGCATCTTTCACACCATCACTTGTATCTTCAATATCTTGTTTAATGCCGGAAAATTTGTCTGTGAGCTTGCCTAGGAAGCCTTTCTTAGTTTTCTTCTTTGTTTCCTTCATTGATTCTTCAATATTTTCTTTTATATCCGCCGTATCTTTCTTGATACCATCGTATTTGTGTTCAGCAGCTTCTTTTGCTCCACTGATGATTTCTTTCGTTGAATCTGCGGCCGAATCTATTTTCTTAACAGTTTTATCTCTATATTCTTCAAGTTTAGATACGCCAATATCAATATTTTGAGAGCCAGCGTCAATTAGTTTATGTCCTTGATCCTTAACAGAATCAACCTGTTGTTTAGTAGTTTCCTTGATTTGATCTTTCATCTGTTTTGTCTCTTCTTTAGTCTCCTTAACTGTTGATTGGACGCTACGTTTAATATCATCAGACACTTCTTTGGCAAATTCTTTTGTATCTTCCAGTGTTTGTTCAATACCTTGTTTTGTTTCGGTAGTAACTTTGTCGACTGATTCTGTTACATCACTTGCCTTTTCGGCTGTTTCGTTTTTGATATCCTGAATGGCAACTTTCGTAGAATCCTTAATATCACTTAGTTTTTGAGTAAATTGTTTTTCAGCATCACTGGCGGTGTCTTTAATGTTGGATGCTTTTTCAGATACTTTATCTTTTACTTCAGATAACTTAGATTGCGCAACTTCTTTTGCACTGTCACTTGTATCCTCAATATCTTGTTTAATGCCAGAAAATTTATCTGTAAGTTTTCCTAAGAAACCTTTCTTAGTTTTCTTTTTTGTTTCCGTTATTGACTCTTCAAGATTCTCTTTAACATCCGCCGTGCCCTTTTTGATATCATCATATTTATGTTGAGCAGCTTCTTGTACTTCACCGACCATTTCTTTTGTTGAATCGACGGCTGAATCTATTTTCTCAACAGTTTTATCCGTATATTCTTCAAGCTTGGATTTACCGCTATCAATTTTTTGAGCGTCTGCGTCAAATATTTTCTGTGTTGTGTCTTTAATAGTATCTAACTGTTGTTGACTCGAGTCTTTGACATCGTCTTGCACTTGATGTACTTTTTCCTTAGTATCTTTAAATGTTAAATCAATGTTTTGTTTAATATTAGCAGAAATACCCTGAGCAAGATTTTTGCCATCTTCTAAGTTCTGATCAACAGTGTGCTTTGCGTCTGCGGTTTGCTTTTCTATTAACTGTTTCATATCACTTGCTTTTTCAGTTGCTCCTTTCTTAACGTGTTGCATTGTCTCATCTGCGGAATCTTTAATGTCAGCAGCTTTGTCAGTGAACTGTTTTGTAGCATCACTTGCAACATCTTTAACATTTGATACATTTTCAACTACTTCCTCTTTTACACTTTCGGTCGTATCAGTAATACCTTTCTTAATATCGCTAACGGTATCTTTTACATCAGCTTCAAGTTTGTCTCTACCTGACAATTTATCGCCTAGTTTTCCAAGGAAGCCTTTTTTTGTCTTTTTCTTCGTTTCCTTTGCCGCATCTTTAAGGTCGTCTTTGAAATCTACTGTCCTCTGTTCTAAATCATCATATTTCTGAGCAATTGATTGTTTTACGTTTTCAGCAGTTTCTTTTGTTTTATCTGTAGCACTTTCAACACCATCCGAAACTTTATCAACTATGTAATCCATTTTTTCAGTAGCAGCTGATTTAATATCTTTTGTTTTTTGCGCCATGGCATCAAGTGTTTGTTTATTTGATTCAACAACTGCGTCTTTAGTATCTTTAGTCTGTTTTTCCATGCTATCTTTGGCATCTGTCATAGTTTCTTTGATTGAATCTTTAACATCATGTACTTTCTTAGTGGTGTTTTGTTTAAAATCTTTAATTTCTTGGTTAGCAGTATCTTTGATATCTATAACTTTATCTTTTATTCTGTCTTGGGTAACTTGAATTTTCTTTTCTGTTGCTTCCGCGCTATCGCTTATCTTTTGCGTTACGGATTCTTGAACATCTTCAACTTTCTCTTTATAATCAGTTAGTTTTTCAGCAGCAGCTTTTTCAGCATCACCGAATTGTTGTTTTACAGAATCTTTAGCATGTGTCGCGCTAGTTTCCAAACTTGCGGCAGCATCCTTAATATTTTGCTTAAAATCGGATAAAGGATCTTTAATGTCAAGTTCGTCTTTATCTTTACCGGTGAATTTGCTAGTAAGTTTTCCTAAGAAACCTTTCTTAGGTTTGTCTTTATTCTTTTTGTCTTTGGTTGTTTCAAGAGCGATTGTTTCATCAGCATTAACAATCGTATCTTTGATGGAATCATTAATATCAGTAGCTTCCTGTTTCACAGCAGCAATTGAACCTGTAATTGAATCTTTAAATTGCACTTCACTCGATTTTTCAGCAGATTTAATATTATCGTCAACTTTTTCTATCTTTTCTGAAATAGCACCAATAACTGCATCAGCTTTAGCGTCAAGGTTTTTCATTTCTTTTTGAATATCATCGGCTGTTTTCATTGTTTGGTCTCTAATCGAATCCTTCACTTGTGTTAAATTGTCATTTGCTGTCTTCATTTCATATTCAACTTCGTTTCCGATAAACATTGCAGACGATGAAACATCGTCGATTTTCTTCGTTACCGCATCCTTAGTGCTACTAAATTTGCCATCAATCAAAGTTTCTAAATCGATAGTTTTCTTTGATATTTCTTGTTTCGCATCGCCAACACTTTGATGAACAGAATCTCGAATGTCACTAACTTTGTCATCCATTTTATGCTCAACTTCTTGTACCTTTTCAGCAGAAAGTTCTTTAGCAGTCGCAATTTCCTTATCAGCCATATCTTTTATTTGTTTCGTCGATTTTGTCAAGCTATCATCGATATCAGCAATATCATGTTTTATGTCTGAAACAGCATCAGTAATTTCAGATTCCAATTTATCCTTGCTCGACAATTTATCGCCAATCTTTCCTAAAAAGCCCTTTTTCGATTTATCCTTTTTCTCCTTCTTTTCTTTCTTACTATCATCTTGTGGTTTACTTGATAATTTCTCGCCAATTTTATCAAAGAATCCTTTCTTTTCTTCTTTTAACTGTTTAGTTGCATCTGAAATACTTTCTTCAACTGTCTCTTTAGTATAGTCAATACTGACTTCAACCTTTTCTTTGGCATCACTAACAGATTTATTAAGCCCTTCTACTAGATTTTGCGGTACTTCAGCAGCCTCCGAAATACTCTTGTCCATTTCCTTTGTAGTTGTTTCAAGGAAATCTCGAATGTCTTTAACTTCCGATTGAGCATCTTTAATAGAATCATTCAGTGCTTTCTTAACGTGTTCTTTCTTATCTGTTACTGATTCCTGAACAAATTTAAATTCATCTTTGCCATCGCCTTGAATTTTTGAAGAAATTGCAACCATTTCTTCCTTTATCTCAGTGGTTTTTGTTTCGAGATCAGTTTTAACTTCTTTTATTTTATGTTCAACTTCAGAAGTTGTTTTTTCAGTTTTTGTCTCAATATCTTTTATTTTTTGCTTTAGTGCTTCTTCAGACTGTTTAAGTTTCTCATCAGCCTCATCCTTAAGCTCAGATGATTTTTGAGCCCCTTCTTTCGATTTGGATGAGAATACAGCTTTTGTTGCTTTAATAGCTTCTTTGACAGCTTCTTTGGTCTCGCCTAAAACACCTTTAGCCGTTTCTTTAGATTCTTTGGTTTTTGTTTTTGCTGATACTTCTGCGCCCTTAACAGTTTCATCAATTGTAGTTACTTTCTCGTTGGTTGTATCTTTAACATCAGTTGCTTTCTTATCGATCACTTGTGTAACTTCAGTCAATGTTTCAGTTATTTTCGTATCAGTATCTCTTGAAGTTTCAGTCAAAGTTTCTATGATTTTAGCTTCACCATTGGCAGATTTTTCTTTCATTTCTTCCATTCTTTTTATAATTAGTTCTTTTGGAACTATATTCTCAGTGATTTCAGTAATATCCTTCTTAATAATTACTTTATTAGTTTCCACAGTTTTAGATATTGTTGTATCACCAAGAAGCTCAGGTGGTATATTTTCGATTGTCGTTGTTACAGTTTTCGACGTTTCAATAACTTTTTTACCAGCATCCTCTGCTATTTCTTGAATGTCTTTTTCATATTCTGTAACAACTGTTGTGGCTCCTTTAACCGAAGTCTCCACAGTCTCGTCGATTGTTTTTGTTGCTTCATCTGTGGAAGATTTTATTTTTTCTGCATGTTCTTCGACTGTTTTCGTTATATCTTCTTTAGCAGTTGCTATAGTTTCTGTTGTGTCGCCAATAATATCTTGCAATGGTTTTTCTAATACGTCGTCCTGATCAGCACTCTTGCCAAATAGTTTTCCAAAGAGTCCTTTCTTCTTCTTCGGTTGTTCTGCCTGCTTCTCTACCTGCGCGATATCTTTAATAGTGATAGCTTCTGTTGCTACTCCCGTTGGAACCTCGTCTTTTAATTCCGGTTTTGTAATCAGCGAAGGACTATCAAGTACAGTCGTTTTCACTAAAATGATTTCGTCGTGAATTGCTGGAATTTCTTCTGTTATTATTTCTTCCACACTACTGATAGTAACGGTTTTAGGTTTTTCGGCTTCTTCAGTTAAATCTTCTTTCTTTGATTTCTTACTGAACATTTTAAATATACCTTTGCTAGAATCTTTGCCTTCGATATTTTCGTCTTCCGAATCAGACTTCATTCCTTTCTTTGTATCTTTTTTGTGTTTCTTACCAAACATACCAAAGATGCCTTTTTGTTTCGCTTCATCGGTATCTTCATCAATGTCACTGGCAAGTTCTTTTGCAATTGGTTTCACGTCTTCATAATGCTCAACTTCTGTATTTATAAATTCATTTGTTGCATCTTTAATATTTTGATCACTCTCATCTGTTATTTGCAATTCTGTTTTCGTTAAAATTTCTTCAATAAAGTTGTCATCGATATGAAGATCGTCTAGGACATCTTCCTTCGACGGTGCTTCTTTAATTGTTGTTTCAGTTGTTATGGTGGTTGTTGTAGGTGTCTTTTTACTGAATATATGGAAGCGACGTTTACGTCCTCCAGTGTCACTATCTTCGCCACTTTCAGAAGAATCCTTCTTGGGTTTCTTTACTTTTTCTTTCTTTTTCTTTGCTGGAGATGTTTCTTCTTGTACTTTTGGAACAAATGATTTAACGTCATGGAATTGTTCAATTTCTGTATTTAAAAAATTAGTTGTGTTTTTCATATCTTCAAGTACTTCATCTGATAAACCGAGTTTATTCTCTTTCGAAGCAGCTTCTGTTAGTGGTTGATCTTCACTGCGCTTCTTCGATTTTCCAAAGATGCGGAACTTCTTAATTCTCGTACCAGTATCGCTTTCTTCTCCACTTTCAGATGAATCTCGTTTTGGTTTCTTCTTATGTTTCTTTATTTTTTGTTTCACTTCAGGTGTTTCTGCAATTTCAATTGGCTTAGCCTCCATTATTTTTGGTTTCACATCTTCGTAATGGTGAACTTCAGTTTGAAGAAAATTGCCTGTATTTTCCATTACTTTTAAGCAATCTTCAGATAGAGCAATTTTTTCCTCTTTCGAACTTGCTTCCTTAATAGGCTCGGCTTTTTCTGGTTTCTGTTTTCGACTGAAAAGTGAGAATTTGGATTTCTTTGTGGATGAATCACTTTCTTCACCACTTTCTGACGAATCTCGTTTAGTTTTTCTCGTTTTAGCAGATTTGGTCGGAGAAGCAGATTCTGGTCGTTTCTCAGTTTTCAACATTACATCCTCGTAGTTTGTTATTTCCGTTTTTATAAAGTCATTGGTGTTTGTCATGGTTTCTTTTACTTCATCAGAGAGAATTACTTGAGGTTTTGGTTCAGTCGAAGTAAACAGTTTCTTTAATTTTTTCGTCGGTGATTGCTTGCCTGTTGGTTCTTCTATCTTTTTACCTTCTTCAGCTGCAATATCAGTTTTTGTAATTACTTCTTTTGGTTTTTCCTCGGTCTTATCCTTTTTGGAAGTAAACATACCAAATAAACCAGATTTGCGTTTTTCCTTTTCTTCTTCTTCCCTTACACCATTTGTTAAAACTTCCTCAGTTTGTTGAAGAGGCAAAATAAGCTTCACATCTTCAAAGCGATTGACTTCTTCCTGTAGGAAATTATGAGTGTCTTTCATAGTTTTCTGCAACTCTTCACTGATGATTGGTTTAACATCCTTTCGCTCTTTTTTACCGAATATTGGGGTGCGTGTTTTCTTTTGTACTTTTTCAGTTTCTTCAGTTTCAATTTTCTTAACTGTTTCATCTACAACTTCTGTAGAATCTTTCTTATCTTTCTTTCCAAATATTCCTGAGAATAATCCAGATTTCCGTTTCTCTCCTTCGACAATTTCAGGTTCGATAGGTTCGGGCAAGGTTACGATTGTTGCAGTAACAATTGCTGGACGTACATCATGATGTACTTCAACTTCCTTTTTCAAGAAGTCATTTGTAAAGCTCATTTCAGCTATTGCAACATCAGATAATAATACCGGATCAATTTGCTTTTTAGTAGGTGATTTTACATCCTTCTTCAATTTTGGTTCTTCTTCTACTTGTTTATCCTTTTTGCCGAAAATGCCTGAGAAAACACCTGACTTACGTTTTTCTTTTGTATCAGTTTCAACAACTTGTTCTTCAACTGCCACTCCGTTCGTGGTTGTTGTTCTTATATAAACATCTTCATGCAAATCAACTTCTTTTTTTAAGAAATCCTCCGTATTTACCATATCTTGAATTACTTCCTCACTAAGCTGGGATGTTTTTAGCTTTTCAGGAATAATTTCTTCAGGTACTTCAGATTTATCCTTCTTTGAAAATAGACTAGAGAATATACCGGACTTTCGTTCTTCCTTTTCAACGACTTCTCTCCCGGCCTTGACTGGTTTTATTTCAGTAATTTGACTTGTAATAACAGGGCGTATATCTTCATGCTGTTGTATTTCTGTCTTTAAAAAATTATCAGTATTTTTCATTTCAACTATAATTTCTTCAGCAAGTACAGGAGGTTTTGGTGATTTTTCCTTTTTGCCAAAGAGTGGTGTTTTAACTTTTTTCTTTGATTCACTATCATCTTCGTCTGACCTGTAGTCCTTATCTTTCTTTGCAAAAATACCGGTCAATATTCCAGTCTTTGGTTTGTCTGATAATTCTTGAGGTAATACTTTAGTTTCATCCGTTAAGGGTATAGTATTCACTGGACGAACATCTTCATGTTCTTCAATTTCTTTCTGTAAGAAATTATCTGTGTCTTTTAGCATAGTGACAACTTCTTCAGAAAGTGCGATTGGCTCGTGTTTCTTCATTTTACCAAATAAGGGAGATTTGATTTTCATTTTGGTTTCAACTTCTGAATCACTATCATCCGTCAAGTCTTTTTTGTCTTTCTTACTGAATAAGCCATGTCGCTTTTTCGGTTTTGGTTTTTTAGGTTCTTTTTCTGAATCCTTTTCTGGCATTGGAATCAATGTAGTTGGTCGCAATACTTCCTGTTGCTGAGTTTCAATAGAAATTTCTTCTTTTTCTATGGATTTTGCTTTTTTGCCAAAAATAGGAGATTTTGCCTTTTTAATTGTTTCTTCTTTTGGTTTTTCTGGTAATTCAGTGATTTCTTTTTTATCTTTTTTAGCAAATATACCTGATAATATTCCTGGCTTTTTCTTATCCTTGTCTTCAGTGTCAGAGGTACTAATTTCACCTTCAGCTTGTAGGTTTTCGGATATTATTTTAACATCATGATAAGCTTCGACCTCTTTGGATATAAAATCGTTTGTTAATTGTTTATTTTGTTCAATAATAGCTTTTTCGTCGTCTGATAATGGTGGCGATTTTTCTTTCTTACCAAACATTGGTGATTTGGCTCTCTTGACAATTTCTTCATCAGACTCGGGTTCGGAATCAGTTTTCTCTTTTTTGCCAAATATTCCTGAAAATAGACCTGATCTTCTCTTCTCAGTAACTTCTTCTACTGCAGGTTCTATCGTTGCAGGCGCGATTGTTGCGAGTTTCATATCTTCATGCACTTCAACTTCTTTTTCTAGGAAGTCTTTCGTACTTGCCATTTGCAAAAGAACTTCTTCACTTGGCTTAATGACAATCGCCTCATCTTTGATTTTATCTTTCTTTGTTTTTGCAATCTTCTTTGGTGATTCTTTTATATCAGCATCTTCTGGAGAAGAATCTTTTTTCTCTTTTTTACCAAAAAGAGTTGACATGAAACCAGATTTTCGTTTGCTTTCCTTATCTTTTCCCTCAATTTCTTTTTCAAGATCAGGTAATGGATATGATGGTATAAATCTTACGTCTTCATGTACTTCCAATTCTTTCTTTAAGAAATCATCAGTATATTTCATTTGGATTTTAGTATCTTCACCTATGTCAACTTGTTTGGTTGTGTCAACTATTTTCTTTGTAACCTTTTCATCAGGTTTTTCAATGATTTCTTTGTTAATATCCTCTAGCTTTTCGGATGTTTTCACAACAGAAATTAGACGAACATCTTCATGCAAGTCAATTTCATTTTTTAAGAAATCATCTGTATTTTTCATTTCAATTAAGATAGTATCAGTAATATCCAATTTCTTAACAGTTTCTTTTTCAATTGCTCGCAATTTCTTCTCTTGTTCTGAAGGTTCATCTACTGAGTCTTTCTTATCCTTCTTTCCAAATAAACCTGAGAGTATTCCGGGTTTCTTTTTCTCAGTTGAAATAGTTTCCTCGGTAACTTTGTGTACAGTTTCTATGATCGGGGTTTCCGAAACTAAACGGACATCTTCATGTTCTTTGATTTCCGTTTTGAGGAAATCGTGCGTTTTATCCATATCTGCTTTGGCTGTTTCATTTATTTCAACGGAAGCTTGCTTCATATCTTTTTTCACGCCAAAAATGGGCGACTTGGCTTTGGTTTCTTTTTGAATTTTAACTTCTGTTTCCGTTACTTCAATTGGTTTATCAGATAGCAGTGGTTCTTTTTTATCTTTCTTAGCGAATATTCCAGAGAATAATCCAGATTTCGGTTTATCAGATTTATCTTCAATTTCAATTTTGGATTCTATATTTTCAGGGGATTTAACTACGGAATCCTGCGTAATTGTTACGATATGAACATCTTCGTGTACTTCTACTTCTTTCTTAAGGAAATCATCAGTGTTTTTCATATCGGCTATTACTTGTTCGTTTAGTTGAACTGGCATTTGTTTTTTAACGGATTCAGCTGAAGCATCCTTTAATTCAGTTTGGTCTTTTTTATCTTTCTTAATTGCAAATATAGGAGATTTTGCTTTCTTTTTAGTTTCTGGTTCGAAAGTATCGATAGATTTATCAGCAATAGGTTTAGTTTCCTTTTTACCAAATATTCCAGTGAAAAGACCGGATTTCGGCCGCTTTTGCTTCTCTTCAGGCTCGACATCTGGAACAACATATTTGACGTCTTCATAATTTGCTACTTCGTCCTTCAAGAATGAGTCAGTGTTTTTCATATCTTCAATAACTTCAGGACTTAATATTATTTTTATAGGTTTCGTAATTTTTGTTGAACTGTCTTCATCATCAGTACGTTCATCTTCACTATCTCTAGTTTTATCCTTTTTACCAAAAATGCCGCTAAAGAGCCCTGATTTGCGTTTTTCTTTCTCTTCTTCAATTTTAGGAGCTTCACTTGCGGCATCTGTATCTGTAGTCCCATCAATAGTATCTTTATCCTTTGAATCTTTCTTAATAATAATGCCTGTGAATATACCACCTTTACGTTTATCTTTTTTATCTGATTGCTTTTCTTCCAAGTTTGTGGTAACAACTTCTTCAGTAAGCTTAATTTCACGTTCTTTATCTTCATCTGGTTCATCTTTGCTTTCGTCTTTCTTCCTGCCAAAAATGCCACTTAAAATACGTGGCTTTTTCTCCCCCTTTTCGTCTTTGCTATCGAGTTTATCATCTTTGTTAAATTGTGGTCGAACATCTTCAAATTTAGCAATTTCTTGTTTAATAAATGCGTCTGTTTGGGTTATATCCAACCGAGTGGGCTCGCTAATTAAAATTTTGGGAGGTTTACTCAAATCGGTTGCGGTTTTTTCATCATCGTAGACTTCAGATGACTCCGGTATGACGTCGTCTTCTTTCTTATTCTTTTTACCGAATAATGTAAAGAAGCCGCCTTTCTTACTCGCCTCGCTGCCATCATCCATCACTTCTTTGGACGACTCCCGATCCTGCTTTTCGATGATTTCGGAGCGAGACTGATCCGTTCGTGTCTCGTCATCTGAATCTTCAACGTCTTTGGAGGATTTTTTACTTAAAAACCCAAAGAGTTTGCCATGTTTGCGTTTCATTTTCTGGCTGCTGGGTGCTGGAGGTTTTGGCTGGGAAGCGACGTTGTATTTGTCGTCAGACCATCCTTGGAAATTAATTTCGTTTTGAATCAGATTAAATGTCATCATCTTTAATGCATCATTATCGGGCTCTTCGGTCAATTGAGTAATGTGATCAGGAGGACTTGATATTAATGGCATATCAACATCTTCATAAACTTCTGTCTGTGAAAGACGAGGCGCTCTATCCGTGGTAATTGTATCATCTTTAAGAATATCTTTACCAATACTGTCAATAGCTGAATGTATATCAAGATCGTATATAACTTTTTCTTTAGTAGGGCTTGTTGATTTAATTTCAATCTGGAAGTCTTTACCTTCATAAATCTTAGTTTCGAGCTTTTTAGAAATTTCAATAATAGGCTGCTGTTTTTCGTCTAGTTTGTGCTTTGTTTCTTCTTCTTTTTGGGAAACAATTTTAATGGCTGCATTCTCAACATCGGTAACAATTTCGTCGGCTTGATCGACAATAGATTTTCGTTCATGTGTCGGCGAAGCTTCCGCATACGGAATATTCTTAAGACGATCCTCATCAACAAGAGGCGGTGTTGGTAATCGCGGTTTTTGTTTGGGGCTATCGGGTGGGCCGTCTTTTTTGTCTTTCTTCTTCTTAGCTTTTTTATCTTTCTTCGATTGTGTCTTTTCCGATTCGGAATCGGAATGATCAAATGAACGAGTTACCATAGTTTTAAGCGTACCAAAGAATCCAGGTTTCTTTTGCTTGGATTCCTCAGCGTCACTACGCACAGCATCTAGCTGTGAATCTACATTATTAAAAGCGTTAGTTTTATCGGCGCCTAATTGCTTAGAGGCTAAGTGCTTATCGTCTAGCGTTTTTGTTTCGATGGTTGTCGTTGTGGTTGTTGTTGCGGTTGTAGTTGTTGTCGATAGTTTTCCTGTAAGAACATGCGATTCGAACAAGCAAGTCTTCTAACTACTAATAATTCACCATTACTAATTTATACTCAGAGCAGTACCAATTATCTTGATTCTCATATTCTTCAAATTAAATTTCAATATTTGTTTAACAAGTTTTTCAATTTTGATACGCTGCAAATGCAAAGAGAAATCAGACAACTTGCGTATAGCATAATCCTTACTGCAGTGCGTGTGATCCACGAGTAGATCGAGTTATTTGTTATTACAATCAACGCAGTTTCGATTAAGAAACACTCCATGCATGCGTTTTTTTTTTGCAGAAACAGTCGCAAACCAGCAAACCCACGCTCAGCTTTTACCTCGGTCTTGATCGTCAGTGTGGGTCTGTTCCACCCAATCGCAATAGGCCTCGTTTGGTTTGCACTGGGCTGGAATGTTGACAATCTCAATGAACGGATTCAGAGATTGTTGCTTAGATGTCTCCGCATAGCACGGATAAAAGGGCACTGGCTTATAGAACTCCGGCAGTTCTTGCACTGGGATCGAACTATGTGACGATAATGGAAATTTTGTTTCGGGGGTTGCAACTAATTCAGGCTTATCTGAATTGGAAGACCTAACAAAAACTCTAGGCAGAGTGAATACTGGTTTTGAATTTCTCTCTTTCTTGTAGTCCACAAATAAAGCCTCTTCGGAAGGAAGATTTTTAGATTTGTCCACAAATTCTCTAACAGAACGAACTTCAATTTCTTCACGTCCACAATCTACCGTCTTAACTAAGAGTTTAATTTCGGCTTTAACAACTCTATCACTGGAAATGTTACTGCTGCCACTAGAATCATCACTGCATACGCTCAACTCTCTTTCTCTCGTCTGAAAATTTTGAAAATCTTTATCTCTATCTTTATCTGCATCTGCCTGGCCGATAAGGCTAGATGTTTCTTCATCCTCTTCAGGAACTATACTTAAATTTCGATAAGTACCTTCCCACCATACATCATTGTAATTTCGATAACTAATTGCTTGAATTGGTTCATACGTATGAAAGGAATCGATATCATCATCGTCATCCCAACTATCTGAACTCACTTCTGTAATTTCACTCAAGCTTTCGCTAGAAGCACGTTGAACAACCTTGTCAAGTGCATACATTATAGGTTTTGGATTAGATTCAACTTGATCGTATGAATCTTGGGCTAACAGTAAAGAAGCTTCTTCATTCTCCATTTCAGAAAGAAGATGAGAAATAGATTCTTCAATTGTAGCTAAATTCTGGGGTGGAGGGTCATCAAAAGAAATTAAATCGTATTCATGTGATTCACTTGGCTTGTAAATCGAATTATTGAAGCTAATAAGCTCATAGTTTGAAGGCTCCTCAATAAGAATTTCATGCCTAGTCTGATATTTTTTGGGAATCTTAATTGACCTTTTAATTGGGACTTCGATTAACGCGTCATTTGAGGGAATTAACTCAAGTGTATTAACACACGATGAATTAGCGGAAGAAGTCTCCATTTCGTCTACTTTCAGCAGCATTCTATCTAACATATCATCGATTTCAGTATAGGATAATGTGGGTTTTGCACTGGAAGCGTACGAATTGCGATTGAGGTTGGTCAAGAGAACACTTTCGTAAGTAATTTCTTCATGTGGCCCGTCTGTATCTAGATGTTTGAAAAGAAATTCAATTAATTCGTTTGTTGGCTGTTAGCGCACACACACTGTAGTAAGAATTACTTGTCGCAATGTTTGCAACTTGCATTGTTTCATATCTTTGCACAGCAGTTATTTGCATATTGTTTTTCGTTTATTTTTGGTTGGTTCTAGAAACTTTTGACGTTTAAAATTAAGTATAAATTGTTATTCAATCATCTTAAATATGATTATGAATGAATAAAAGAGTAAACATAAGTTTTGATTTATGTCTAAGATGTGAAATTAGCACATGTATAGGAAACTATATAGAAATAAGTGAAAAGCTGAAAAAGCTTTTGCTTGACTTTGAAGAAAATGATAAAAGTAAGCATTAGAGTTCTTGAAATAACTATATGTTTTATTTTTTATTTATTGCTTTTATTCTTCAGTTAAATTCAAAGCGTTGATGAAAGATGAATTGGTAGTTGGTTAATGTTAGTGCATGCAGCATGCATATTAAGCTAGGCATGCAATGGTCATTTCTGTGATTACCATCGTGAAGAAGTGCTTATGACGTGGTGGGTGTTGTGATGCGATCGAATGTTGCTGGATTAATCACTGAACATGATCGTTAAGAATGATTGCCGCCGCACCAAGTTAAAACCGTAGCGCACTAAATTATTGTTTTTATTTTTTTCTCTTTTGTGTCTTGCAAGCGAGCTAAAAAGCTAGAGTTGATAAACTCCAATATTAATATTTTAATGTTCGTTGATATTATAGTTTGAATCACTTCAGACGTAGAATTTGTTTTGTGCATGGCGACGTTGTTCAACTAGTATTGAGATGCGTTAATTGCGTAAACACAGCATACTGGCTTTAAAATTATAAGTAAAACACATGGATGAAAATTATTAAAATTTGAGAGGTAAATTATAAGAAATGCCACAATAATGAGTGATATTAAAATTAATGAAACAGAATTTAGTGAAAATAAATGGAGATGCTCCTAACTCGAACACTTGGAAGAAATGAATTGATAAATCAATATCAATCAATAATCATTTTTGAAAATTTCATAAAAATCCCATTTTTGATATAAATATATGTATGTTTACATTACTTTTATATTTGTTTTGTTTTTGGAATCAATTCTTCGGTAAATAATAAAAATGGAATGACCTTACCTTGCGTCTCTGCGACTAAGATTGGCTTCCTTGGTTCGTCCCATTCTAAAATAATAAAAGATAATGTAACAGATTAATAAATGAAATGTCGAAATGGCGTTCGCTTACATAGCTAAGCTTATAGATACCACTTAAGAATACGTCTTAAAATTAAGCATGCGATCTTACGTTTTACTTTACCTGTTGAACAGCAGAGCTAGAATGTACTTGCGTAATACTTACATAATTTCAAATCATTTATATATGTGCAAATACGCTACGATTTAATATTTCTGTTTAAAAATAGCGGAAACAAATAAAAATGTTAATAATTTAATGTTACCTCCTTCGTCAAGACTTTCAATATCAGTGTGAGTTTGTCTCACAGGGCCACCACGCAACCACAGTGATTCTTCTTGCTGATTAATTCGATTTTCCATTTTAGTATTAACATTGCTATAGCATATCTCTTGCAATTGCATATAAATTTCTTCACAGCAATGATCACTGAGATATTCCTCAATTTCGCTAGATGCCTGCATATCTTCATTTTCAGTCATATTCGGAGTAATATTGAAATCTGATGACACCGAGCATTGAATATTTATATAGTGTTTGGTTTTATCAGAACCTTCAGTTGCTATCATATAAACTGCGGACATTTCTCGCATGACATCCGGTGTACAAGCAATTGATCTGTCAACAGATTCCGCATCAGACATGTCAATATTCTCCACATCGGTATTGCCATCGCATTGAGGAATTAAGAGCGGTTCTTGGCCGATTTCAATGTCTTCATGTTCATTAGTATTCTCACCGCCATCGGTTAAATCTTCAACATCCGTTTTAGTTTCAGTAATTATTTTATTAATCTTGTTTTTAGTCGGGATAGTGAGTTTATTTCCCAATTTCTTTGGCTTGCGTGGAACATTTTTTAAATGAAGATCTTCAGTATCAGTCAATCTTTCTTCAATATTATAATCAGATTGTTTTATCGTTTCTTCACGATCGCGTATATAGCCACCATCAAGAATGGGCAAATCTGGACTTGGACCACGAATTGGCGTTTCAACATTTAACATTCCATTATCACTCTCGTCGGAAGTACATGAAAAATCTTCATTATCTGTGGGATTTTGTAATACTTTTTCTCTTTTTACGTAATCATCCAATGATAAAATAACTACTGTTGGTTTGCAGGACTGATTTTCTTTAATGAGAATTAATTCTCTGGTGGTATTTGGCAAAGTTAATTTACGTCTGTGACCAATGATTATGTTATCATCATCGGAATAATCTTCCATGTCTGTACCAAATTCATGTCGTTTTATAAAGGCGCCAACCATCTTCTCTTCTGCATCTGAATTTAAGTCTTCCACATCAGTGCAACCCTCTGGTTTATCGAAGGGAATTCGGACCGTATTTTTATTTTTCGGCAAATACTTGAAATCGATATCATAATTGTCATCGTCATTAGATGACTCGCTATTATCTATCTCTGAATTTTCTGCAGATGCTAATTTAGCCTTTGCTTCAATTTGCTCTGAAATAGTTCCGCACGTTTCAGTTAACAAAGCGATTTTCTTCTCTATTGCTTTGGTATCATAAGTATATTCCTCAGCATCTGAGAGATCGAGATTATCAATATCGGTGAGACCGAAATCATCGTTCATCGGTAACGCCAAACCACGTACTAAATTCGGTTTGGGTTTTGCTTCAAGAAATTCGCAATCTTCGTTATCACTGAAATACATCATTGACTCAGTCTGATAGAATGGTTTCTTCTTTGATTTTATCGAAGTCTTTTTATAGATTTTGCTTTTTGTGGCTTCTTCTTTAGAAAGTTCCATATCCTCAATATCAGTAACACCTCCTTGATTGCGTAAAGTTCCTTTCGGCCTTCTGCGACGAATTTTCTTTGTTTTCTTTTTCTGAATTTCGTCTCCCGAATCTGATAACATTTCCTGATCGGTTTTCGCCGACTTTGCATTCGCTTGCGGAATAACTAATTGCGATCGTCTATGATTAGATATTTCATTGACTTCGTTATCATTCGAATCGTAATCAGAATATGGCTGAATTGAAGATACGGAGCCAGCGCGAGATCTTGGTCGAATATCTTCTTGTACTTTATCTGTTATAATATTATCCTCGTACAAGTCCATTGAAATATCTGCGTCAGGCACTACGCCTTCAAAGGACGCTTCGTCGTCGGACGCGTAAATGTCCTCAACGTCTGTTAGTCCTTTATCATTATCATAATCAGAAAATAAAAAAGTTCCCGGATTCACGCTACTAACATGTTTCCGTAAATTATGATTATCTTTATCATTTTTCGAGTTGTATGTTTCAAGAATTACATCATCTGCGATAGCAATAGTATCAAGATCAATAGGATTACGATGAGCAATAATTTTCATTTGCATTTCATCTCCAGAACCTTCCATATCTTCAACATCCGTCAGATCATTGCTGATTGCATTAATAGACTGATTCGATTTCGATTTATTAATTCGCTTGCGCTTCTTTTTCGGCTTAAGCACTTCTAGATCTTCAATATCTGTATGTACTTCATTTATATTCAATTGCGAGAGATCGATTTCATCAGCATCGGATGTGATTGAAATGCGAGGGATATTGAGATTCATCGTCATGTTATCTGCGTGGAACCTTGATACATATACAGAAAGTAAATTAAAAAATTATGAGAACTTAAAGGGCCTTTGATAATGATATTTATAATGAATGAATTGCCATGTACCATCGTCTAGTCTAAATAATTTCGTGGTACTATACCTTCCATCTTGGTTATTAAATAATGTGAAAAAGTTTTTAGGTTTCATTTGTTATTATGTGCGCGACAGTGTTTGTGTTTACGTTGTTTATTTCTACGTTCAGAAGCTCATTATTACAACTGAAAGCGTAACTCAAACGAGGAGGAAAAGCGTATAAAAAAACAACGTACTGCCACTAACTGAATTTATACCTCATCTGGTAATGGATAAGCCATGCTGTGGGTTGGTACAGGTGTTTCAGGCAACACAGAACGTGTGATACCTGAACTCTCTTGTTCCTCCTCCCGATGACCGATTGTCGTAGAAGTTATGGAAGAGACGCTGCTCTCCTGCATTGCGCTTGCAGTGGTTGTTGTTGTCGTTGTCGTAATAGTATCGAATTGTGACTCCATGAGCAATTTTCTTGGCAGCTTGACACTCTCGTCATCGCCGTCCAATTGAAAGCGATCTTGGATCTCTTCGAATGTTAGGATTTCATCGCCGGACAATTGTGCGCATGTAATGAGATCGCTTACGCGGTACTTTTCTTGAATGGATTCCAAAGATTTGCGCGAACTTTTCGGAGAAAGAGGCGACGAGGATTTCTGACGATGACCGTTGGCATCAGAGCTAATTTCATGATCGGAGGGCGAACTTGGGAGCGCGATGGATTCCGAGAGACTAGAATCTGTTGTGTCGATCATTGATAATTCGGCTTCATTGCGGTGCCGTTTGAGATTTTCATACGGTTGTCGGTAAATCACTTCAATCGATCCCGTTTGATCGTGAGACGTGAATACTTCCGATGTTATCACTTGCGTGTTGCTCCCATTAGCGGAGCGCGCACGTATTGGGCTACCTGGAAGACTTGACGGCGATCGACTGCGATCCAGGAGTTGTCCCTCGGGTGTTTTGGCACGGTAAGTCGTCACGGACTGGCTGCGACTACGGTCGGAGAACTGGACGGTCTTATCGGTGTCAGATGACGGTTTGTGGGACGGAGCGAACACGGATTTCTCACTGATGGATACTTTTTTGATATGTTCTTCCATCGGTATGGTGCGGCGGAGTTTAGTCGGTGATGGTGACGGTTTCGGGCTGTGAATACGCGGAGGAATTTCCGCCTTACTGTATTTACTTTCGTATTTCTCCAAATCGACTTCGTTAATTTTTACGGACTTCTTATCTATCATAGTTATATTGGTGGACGTTTCTTTCAAAACACTTCTCGTTGAACTATCGGAAGAATAACTTATAGTTCTCGATAAATGCTGTTGACTACCACGGTTATCCTTCTGCTTGTGCTGCTTGTGTACTGGGGTTCCCTCGCGAGATTTGTTTTCCGAAGAAATTGTTGTGCGCTCATATGTATATTTATGTCTTTTTTCATTACTCATCTTTGAGTCTTTAGTTTTTCTATTTGCATTATCTGTGTCTTTCTTTGACTTTGCCTTAGATTGCGTAATCATTCTCCTTGAATCCTGTTCCTTCTTTTCGATTTTCATATCACGCGATAGGGTGGATTGCATATATCCATAAGTTCTCGTAACTTTCGGAGGTTTATATGGTTGACTTTGCAACTCAAACTTTTTCTTTGGTTCATATTTTGCGCTTCTTTTAGTTGGCACAATTTCAACGGGTTTCTTTGTATATTCCTTTTTCAATTTTGGAATTTTACATGGTGAGCTTGTCACTGACGATGTTGTGCTTGAAACTTTACGAACATATACTTTTTCTTTGACTGGTTCCTGCTTTTCTTTAACTTTCTCATCATCCGAACTTACATCAGCATCTGTTGGTTTCTTAATGCTACGAAGTCTTGGACTAAAAGTGTGTGTCTGTTTTACGATTTCTCGTTTATCTGTAGTTTTTCGTGTCGTCGTATGTGTATGTTTCTTAAGTCGTGATGTTTTTCGTTCTTCAATATTTTCATCCTTTTCTGATTTAGTTTCAGGAGATGAATGCATTGTTATTTGAATAATATCGTCTTCCATGACGATGTCACCAGAGACAATAGTATCGTATACGACTGGCGCTTGTGAATCTGTTGTTTCGACAAGTCGAGTATCATCACGTTCAATTATTGATTCAATATGTGATTCTGTATATTCAGTGTCATCGCTGCGCGGTGATTCTGTATCATATTGTAATGCATCACTTTTCATTTTTGCTGCGGAGCGCTCCGCTCTCAAGAGTAAGTCATGTTTGTACGACGAATCGGTTTCGGAAGAAGAAGGCTCGACATCAGTTTCTGAAAATTTAGCTGAATCGCTACGTGGCATTACGTCAGCAGAGTAATCTACAGAGGATTTCGATGTTTTAATTGCAGCTGCTATCTCTACACTTTGTACAGAATCAAGCGTTATATCTACATCAACTTTTTTGGTGGAAGAATCGGTTTGCATACCTGTGGATTGTTCTTCAGTAACATGCATTATATCTGAAGTTGTAGTAGTAATCGTAGAAGTACGTGTTGTTGTGAGATTTGAAGATAATAATGATGAAGTCGTTGTTTTTGATGCGATGGCAGCAGTAATTTTGTGTGAACTATCTGAAGTAGAAGTCAGTGTTTTGTGAGCTATAGCTGGAGATTTTAATTGAGTAACTTGCAATGCTTTTCTCTTGCCCGATCGAGTAGAATCACTTGTGCTATCAACGCTTTCTTCTTTTTCTCCTTCTTTTGTGCTTAATACTACCGTATTCTGCAAATCAGTAGTTGGTTGAGAAGCTGTAGAAGTAATTATTTCACGAGAGTCAGATAACGTAGCAATACCTTCCGTTGTCTGTTCAATGCTCTTTGAGAGTTTTTCTACTTGTGTAATATCAGTACTGAGATCAACTTTACGGGTTGAAATATCCGATTTTAATATTGATGTTGATGTTTCTACAGATATACTTTTACTTTCTTCTTCTATAGATGATAATATAGATTGTTTCACTTTTTCTACGTGAATTGCAGTTGTCACATGACTCGTTAAATCATGCGTTCCTTTGTCTGAAAGGTGTGTATCTTTAATAACTGCAAGAGACATACTTAATTCCAGCGAATCAGTTGTTGGTGTACTTTTATCGTCAAGTGGCATGGCCAATGAGTCATCATCACTCGCTCGGGTTGACTTATCAGAAATATCTAAGGAATCTACCGGAGATATTGCTGTATCATCGCTTATGGTATAAATAGAGCTTCTCTTCTCTGATGTGATGTCACTCAGCCCTTCTAAGTGACTGTCTTTAAAGTTTTTCATGTATTGGATTTTCGTAGAATCACGACAACTTTCTTCGAAAACAGTCTGCAATACTTCTTTGCTCATCTGGGCTTGGTTTTCCGTGTGTAACTGAGCCGTAGATAATAAGCTGTCAGAAGCCAATACAGATGGTTTAGGAGATATTACGATACTCTCCGTTAATTCGGGTATAAATTCTTCAACAATTTGTGTAGACATTTTATCAGGGACAAATGTAATATTTTTCTGTAAATTTATGTCTTCTACGTGCTCATAGGATTCAACGTCGATTACCATCTGACTATGCGCGAGGGCGTGCAAGTCTGTAGATCCTTTTGGGCGCTTTACCACCCCAGGTGTCTTTTCCTCACCAACTCTACTTGTGGAAATTTCATGAGTTAATGGTACAATTTCACGTTTAACGCGACGAGACACATTATCACTAATAATATCACGCGTATCCTCTGATCGTATATATGCAGCCTTTTTAATTTCTTCGGCCACTGAAACTTTTTCATCATCAGGTTTCATAATTTCTTCAGCAACTGGTGACTTCGGTTTTTCTTCAGCAGGTTTTTTAATTTCTTCTACTACTGGTGAATCTGGCTTTTCTTTACCTGACTCAGTGATTTCATCCATCACTGGCGATTTCGGTTTTTCATCANTAGCCGGTTCTGTGATTTCTTCCGCCACTGGCGATTTCGGTTTATCATCAGCAGGTTTCTTAATTTCTTCAGCAACTGGTGACTTCGGTTTATCATCAGCAGGTTTCTTAATTTCTTCAACTACTGGTGATTCTGGCTTTTCTTTAGCCGGTTCTGTGATTTCTTCCGCCACTGGCGATTTCGGTTTATCATCAGCAGGTTTCTTAATTTC
>JARJDV010009420.1:0-10850 GCA_030264675.1 Anaulacaspis nigra
TTATTTGCGCAGTGCTTCTGATCATAACGAGGCCTTTTTTATTTGCTATACCAAATATACGAAATAATATGCTGATATACAAATATTTAACCCCGTTTTCTCGTGCAACGTTCTCGCTTTTTGATTCCATATGATCATTAATTCGGCAATAAGAAATACCTTTGACGCGTAGGAGGAATTTTGTTTTTTACAGCTTAAATTCCATACTTTTTATGAATTATTTTAGATGATTATATTAAAAGGGTGTTAATCAGTATTATAATTCGGGGCTTTTGCCGTTATTATACCGTAATGCATAATGAATCGTAGAATTTATATAGAAAAAAAGGCCCCTTTTGATGTTCATTCCTCAAATCTCTTCAGCGAGCTGAAAGACTTGGCGCAGCTGGAAAGTGTCAAAGTTTACGGTATTTATGACCTGTTCGGGATCAGTCAGGAAGCTTATAAAAAAACCTTATACCACGTTTTTGCCGACCCTGTTACCGATGTTGTCCATGAGCATCTCGAGCTACGGCATCCGCATTTTGCCGTAGAATATCTTCCCGGGCAGTATGATCAACGAGCAGATGCCGCCACAAATTGTTTGAGAATCATCGTTCCGGGCGCTACCGCTCTTGTGCGAACAGGTCAGCTCATTGAACTGAAAGGATTGCGCCCCGAGGATCTCCCGACGATCAAAAAATATTGCATCAACACAATAGAATCTCGCGAGAAAAACCTTGAGAAGATCGATATCGCCTCTCATCCCGAGCCTCATCCCGTACCGATCGTTGAAGGATTTACCGCCCTGTCCGGCGATCGGCTTGCATTGTTTCATCAAGAGTGGGATTTTGCCATGGGGTTGGATGATCTACATTTCGTACAGGAATATTTTCGGCAAGAGCGGCGTGATCCTACCGAAACTGAACTTCGGGTGATCGACACTTATTGGTCAGACCATTGTCGGCATACTACTTTTTTAACCGCCTTGGACGACATCCGTTTTGAAGGGGTTTTTCAACAGACATTGCAATCCATCTTTCAAGATTATACGGAAACCCGCAAAGTGCTCGGGAGATCGGAGAAACCCATTACCCTGATGGATCTGGCCACCATAGCCGCCAAGGCCCTTCGTGCGCAAGGAAATCTGGAAGATTGGGTGATCTCTGAAGAAATCAACGCTTGCACCTTATCCATCAAAGTCGATGTGGGAGGAGCGGAAGAGAAATGGCGTCTTTTGTTTAAGAACGAAACACATAATCACCCCACTGAAATCGAGCCGTTTGGCGGCGCTTCCACCTGTATCGGAGGAGCCATACGCGACCCCCTTTCCGGAAGAGCCTTTGTCTATCAGTCCATGCGGTTGAGTGGAGCGGTTGACCCTACCGAGCCTCTTTATCAGACACTTGAGGGGAAATTACCTCAACGAAAGATCAGTCAAGCCGCAGCCCGAGGTTACAGTTCGTACGGCAATCAGATCGGACTGGCCACCACTCATGTCGCCGAAATCTATCACTCCGGTTATAGAGCCAAACGCATGGAAGTCGGTATGGTAGTCGGTGCAGTCAGAGAAGAGGATGTTTGTCAGAGGGCGCCCGGAAAAGGCGATGTCGTCCTGTTGGTCGGGGGGGCTACGGGCCGTGATGGCATAGGCGGGGCTACAGGCTCTTCAAAAGAACACGGCAGTCGATCCATTGAAGAATTGAGCGCCGAGGTGCAAAAAGGCAACGCTGTTGTCGAGCGCAAGATCCAACGACTCTTTCGTCGCCCGGAGGCCAGTCGTCTCATCAAAAAATGCAATGACTTCGGCGCCGGAGGCGTAGCCGTAGCTGTGGGCGAATTGAGCCGAGGCCTCTCGATCGATCTGGATCGGATCCCTTTGAAATATAAAGGTCTGAACGGAACCGAGTTGGCCATTTCCGAATCTCAAGAGCGTATGGCTGTATTGGTGTCCGTCTCGGATGTGGGTGACTTTATCCGATTGGCTCGAGAAGAAAACCTTTTGGCCGTTCCGATGGCTCGAGTTACCGATGACGATCGTTTGACGATGCATTATCAAGGCCGATCCATTGTCGATTTGAAGAGAGCTTTTTTGGATACCAACGGCGTGCCCAAAAAAATGGAGGTTCAAGTAATTTCTCCGATAGATCCGAACCCCCTTCGAGAATATGAAGCATTCGGCAAAAAAGCTTTTTTGGAAAAACTTTCCGGCTTGAATGTAGCCTCTCAAAAAGGTCTCGTAGAGATGTTTGACAGCACTGTCGGGGCCACTACCGTATTGATGCCTTTCGGGGGAGAGTATCAATTGACCCCTGCCGAAGGCAGCGTACAGAAAATACCCGTTTTGGAACACTCCACCGAGACGGTAAGCATGGCCTCTTGGGGCTTTCATCCCGAACTTTCGGACTGGAGCCCGTTGCATGGCGGGGCCTATGCCGTGGTAGAGTCCGTCGCGAAGATCGTCGCCATGGGCGGGGACTATCGAAATATACGTTTCAGCTTCCAGGAATATTTTCAAAGGCTTGGCTCCGATCCGAAAAACTGGGGCAAACCCTTTGCCGCCCTTTTGGGAGCCTATCAAGCTCAGAAGGCGTTGGGTTTGGCCGCCATCGGAGGCAAAGACAGCATGTCGGGCACCTTTGATGAATTGCACGTTCCCCCCACGCTCATCGCTTTTGCCGTGGCTGTCGGGCAAGCTTCCTGTATCGTTTCTCCGGAATTCAAAAAGGCCGAAAATACCGTTTCGCTCTATCGCCACTGTCCTCTGTCGGATGAAATGCCTGATTTCGACACCTTGAAAAAAGTCTATGCCGAAGTCCACGACGGCATTCGTCAGGGCAAGATCCTTGCTATAAAGACGGTCAAAGACGGAGGTGTTGCCGCAGCTTTGGCGCAAATGGCTTTCGGCAACAACTTGGGAGTCTCGATAGAAACCGATGAAGATTTATTTGAAACTTCTGTAGGATCATTGATCGTGGAATCCGTCGCGCCCCTCTCGGAAAACTTTGTTCCGATAGGTAAAGTCAGCTTGTCGCCGAAACTTCATTTCAATACGGTAGAGGTCGATCTTAAAGAAGCTTTGCAGGCTTGGACCAAGACTTTCGAGCCTATTTTCCCAAGTTCCACCCCCTCCCGTAAAAATGAACATTATCCTGAGAAGAGCCATAAAATATCTCCCGCAGTATGGGGTGATAGGAGGATAGGAATTCCGCAAGTGTTTGTTCCCGTATTCCCCGGCACCAATTGCGAATACGAATCCATTTGGGCCTTTCAACAAGCGGGAGCAAGAGTCAGCAGCCTCCTCTTTCGAAACTTGGATGATAACGATATTCAGGAGTCCATCCGGGAGTTTGAACGACAAGTCAAGGCCGCTCAAATCATTATGCTTTCGGGAGGATTCAGCGCGGGCGATGAGCCGGACGGTTCGGCCAAGTTCATTACCGCAGTATTACACAATCCTTACATCCGTGAAGCTGTCGATGGGCTTTTGCAGCGGAATGGCTTAATTTTGGGAATTTGTAACGGTTTTCAAGCGCTCATCAAGTCAGGCCTATTGCCGTATGGCCGAATTCGTTTGCCGGACACCCAATCCCCCACGCTCACCTTTAATGAAATCGGGCGACACATTTCTCAATGCGTCCACGTGAAGGTAGTCTCGGACCGTTCGCCCTGGCTGAGCGGCATGAAGGATCAAATATTTACGTTCCCTGCTTCTCATGGCGAGGGGCGTTTTTATGCAAGTGAGGAGGTGGCCAAAGAGTTGTTCGATAATGGGCAGGTCGCAACACAATATGTGGACGTTAACGGACTTCCCGTTTCGAGCAGTCCGGATAATCCCAATGGATCGGTTTATGCCGTAGAAGGCTTGATCAGCGAAGACGGAAAAATTTATGGCCGCATGGGGCATCCGGAGCGTTGGCGTCCCAGTTTGCTCAAGAATATTCCTCGAGCAGGGGAGCATCCCATATTTCGCAATGCAGTAAGATATTTTTGTGAATAATGAATTGAGATCCGTTTAAAAATGATATCAATAAGATGAAAGTCGTAATTCTGTTCGGAAGCCTTTCCGACAAACCGGTCATGCAGAAGGCCGCTAACGCCTTAAAAGAATTTGGTGTGGACTACAACGCTTACGCCATTTCCGCTCACCGCTTGCCCGATGTGCTTTCCGAAAAGCTCAAAAATTTTGAATCCCTCGGTGTTGAGGTCATCATTGCAGGTGCAGGATTGGCCGCGCATTTGCCCGGCGTGATTGCTTCAAAGACGACCATTCCGGTCATTGGCGTGCCGATCAACGGCGCTTTGGACGGTTTGGATGCTTTGCTTTCGATCGTACAAATGCCTAAAGACATTCCGGTAGCCACCGTGGGCATTGATAATGCTCGAAATGCAGCCCTTCTGGCCGTGCAAATCCTTGCATTGAAATATCCCGAATATAAAGAGCGTCTACTTTCCTATCGTCAAAAAATGAGGGATGAATTGATCCCGCAAATTGAACAAGAATTATGAGTGTACAAAAGAGAGATTTCCTTTACGAAGGCAAAGCCAAACAGATCTACGCCACCGATGATCCCGAATTGGTGATCGTCCATTATAAAGATGACGCGACGGCTTTCAACGCCCAGAAAAAAGGCACGGTGCAAGACAAGGGTGTTTTGAACAACGAGATCAGCTCTTTGATCTTTACATACCTCGAAAAACAGGGCATCCAAACTCATTTCGTTGAAAAAATCAATGAGCGCGAACAATTATGTCGTCGCGTCAAAATCCTTCCTCTTGAAGTGATCGTCCGCAACCTGATCGCCGGTAGCATGGCTCAGCGTCTGGGCATTAAGGAGGGAACGGAACCTCCGAATACCATCTTTGAGTTGAGCTATAAAAACGATGATTTAGGTGACCCATTGATTAATGATCATCATGCTGTAGCCATAGGTGCAGCTACTTATGAAGAATTGTTTTACCTTTATCAACTTTCTGATAAAATCAACAATTTACTTAAGCTTCATTTTTTGAACGAGGACATTATTTTGGTCGACTTTAAGATAGAGTTTGGAAAGGATATTGAGGGGAAGATTCTTTTGGCTGATGAGATAAGTCCTGATACCTGTCGTTTTTGGGATAAAAAGACGATGAAAAAACTCGACAAAGACCGTTTTCGAAGGGATTTGGGAGATGTGCGTGAGGCTTATTTAGAGATTCTCCGACGTCTGAATTTGAAATAACGGGTCAAACAAGATATATGTGGGGTATAAAGACCGGGTCCTATCGTTGAAAATGATGCTACGAAAACAATAATTATCATGGACGAAAAGGAACTTCTAGACAAACTTCATGAAGAATGCGGTGTTTTTGGTGTCTTCTCTCGTGAAAAGGTTGACACCCTTTCCCTGGTGCAATTCGGACTTTTCGCTTTGCAGCATCGTGGGCAAGAAGCCTGTGGATTTTCCGTGCTTCGAGACGATTTGATTTATACTTACAAAGGGGAGGGATTGGTTTTGGATGCTTTCAGGGCGATAGAACGCCCCGAGGATTATCACGGGCATGCGGTCATCGGGCACACCCGTTATTCTACCGCCGGCGGGCAGAGCAAAAAAAACATCCAACCGTTTTTCGTCAAAAATGAAGAAGGTCAAGGTGTGCTTTCCGTGGCACATAACGGTCATGTAATCAACGCTAAAGAACTTAGAGAGGAGTTGATAAAAGAAGGCGTGACCTTTGTTTCGGATCAATCGGATTCTGAGGTTATCCTTCGTCTGATCCAAAAACATCTGTCATCAGGTTTGGAGGAAGCCATTCAGATGACTGTCAAACGTCTCCGCGGCGCTTATTCAGTGTTGGTGCTTACCCAAGATGAAATGGCCGCTTTCAAAGACCCCAACGGGATACGGCCTCTCTGCTATGGCTTGCTCGACGAGCATACCCATGTCTTCAGCTCGGAAACATGCGGACTTGACGCCATAGGAGCCCATTTTATGCGCGATATTCGTCCGGGGCAGTTGGTCATAGCCGGCCCCGGAGGCCTGCGGTTCTCTATGGTCACTCGTCTGCCCAAACGTCGGATTTGTTCATTTGAATACATCTATTTTTCACGCCCCGATTCGATGATCGACGGCATTAATGTCTACAAGATTCGCGAAAAGTGCGGACAGAAGCTCTACGAGCAACATCCGGTCAAGGCCGATGTAGTCATCGGAGTGCCTGACTCGGGCGTGCCGGCAGCCGTCGGCTATTCCAAAGCTTCGGGCATTCCCTTCAAACCGATCCTGGTAAAAAACAAATACGTAGGACGTTCTTTCATAGCCCCCAGCCAAGAGTTGCGTGAACGCATCGTCAATCTCAAGCTCAACCCTATTTTGAGCGAAATCTCGGGTCGGAAAGTCGTCATCATCGACGATTCTATCGTGCGTGGCACGACCAGCCGCAGACTGGTCGATATCCTGAGGAAAGCCGGAGCTGAGGAGATACATTTCCGGAGCGCCTCGCCTCCGATCATCGCTCCCTGTTTCCTGGGGGTGGATACTCCGAGCAAAAAAGATCTGATCTCGGCCAATCATAGCAAGGCGACTATCAAAGAGATGTTGGGAGTGGACAGCCTCGAGTTTTTGAGCGTCGACAATTTGAAAGAAATTTTGGGCGGTCCGGACTATTGTTTCGGTTGTTTTACGGAAAGATACCCTATAGATATAAAATCGGATACATGAATATGACTTACGTTTATGGCCACTTATAAAGAGTCCGGTGTAGATAAAGAAGAAGGATACCGCACCGTATCGAAGATCCGCGACGCCGTGCAGCGAACCCACAATCGGCATGTCCTCAACGGCTTGGGAAGCTTTGGGGCTTTTTACCAGCTTTCCGGTTATCAAGCCCCTGTGTTGGTGTCCGGAGCAGATGGCGTCGGGACAAAACTCCGTTTGGCTCTGGATCATAAAAAATACGAGACCATCGGTATCGATTGTTTCGCCATGTGCGCCAATGATATTCTTTGTCACGGCGCCAAGCCCTTATTCTTTTTGGATTATTTGGCTTGCGGAAAACTCGACGCGGACGTTGCCGCCGAAATCATTCAAGGAATGGCCAAGGCTTGCGAAATCACCGGCGCTGCCCTTATCGGCGGAGAGACGGCCGAGATGCCCGGCATGTATCAAAACGGAGATTATGATGTGGCAGGCTTTTGTGTAGGTGTGGTCGAACGTGATCGTATCATAGATGGCTCTCAAGTCCGTCAAGGCAACGTGTTGATCGGCTTGCCCTCATCCGGTGTGCACAGTAACGGTTTTTCGCTCATCCGCAAGATTTTTTCGAAGGATGATTTTTCAAAAGATTTCGGAGGGAGGCCGTTGTATGAAACACTTCTGGCTCCCACACGCCTTTACAATGGGATCGTACACGGGCTTTTGGAAAAATTTTCCGTTCATGGCCTGGCGCACATCACGGGAGGCGGACTATATGAAAATGTGCCGCGCATCATCCCTGAAGGGTTGTCGGCCGTGATCCGCAAGGAAAAAATTCCTGTCCCTCCGGTATTCGATCACATCCGGAAGACGGGATCCGTTCCCGAGTCGGAGATGTGGGGAACTTTCAATATGGGCATCGGTATGGTTCTCGTTGTCGCTCCGGAGGATCAATCGGCCGTATCGGTGCAGCTCGATGCTTTGAATGAGGCAGCCTTCGTGATCGGAACCATAGAAAAAGGAGATCAAAAGATCACATTGATATAGAGATGAGCGCGATTTTTGCAAGCTCAACCGATCGCTCCATGAAATCATTAATCTTTTCAAAAGAAAATGAACAATGAAATATAATGGCAAAATCATGATCTTTGCGCTGTAATACACTTCGAAATTTTTATCTTATGAAAAAAATAATTATATCATCCGTATGTTGGCTCGTCAGTATCCTGGCCTTTGCTCAGATCAATACTTTTGTAGTCAAAGAAGTCGGTGGGAATATTTTGCGTCAGGAAGGCAATCCTTCGAAGAGACAATCACCCTGCTCCACCTTTAAGATTGCTATTGCTCTGATGGGTTATGATGCAGGCATTCTGATCGATGAATATCATCCGAAATGGCCTTACAAAGAAGAATATCAAGCTTTGTTGGATTCTTGGAAACAGCCTCAAACTCCTACTAGTTGGCTAGAAAACAGTTGTATTTGGTATTCGCAAGAGATTACCAGGAAACTCGGTATGAAGCGGTTTAAAGACTATATCAAACGATTTTCCTACGGCAATCAAAATGTTTCAGGCGATAAGGGAAAAAACAACGGCTTGACTCATGCTTGGCTCGAAAGCAGTCTTCAAATATCGCCTGAGGAACAGGTGCTTTTCATTGAGAAATTGCTCCGTTCGGAATTGTCTTTATCGAAAAAGACCTATGATTATACCCGTGAGATCCTTTACGTTGAAGATTTGCCCAAAGGATGGAGGCTCTTTGGAAAGACGGGTACTGGCGCTGGCGCTAATGTGAATGCAAAAGGCGCACTTTCAGGCTTTCAGACGGGGTGGTTTGTCGGTTGGATCCAGAAAGACGAAAGATATTTTTCGTTTGCCTATCATATCGAGGATGAAAAGGAAGAATCCATTTTTTCTGGACTGCGTGCCAAGAACAATGCCAAGGTCAAGTTGGTGGAACTGATCCAGGGGCTGGACATTTGATTGCCTATGAAAAACCTTGACTTGATGAGGGTAGCGGTTTTGGTTTCCGGTAAAGGGAGCAATCTACAACGTATTTTTCAAGCAATTGAACGGGGAGAATTGTCCGACTTGTGCATGAGCCACGTGATCGCGGATAGAGATTGTGATGCTCTTGAGTACGGTCTGGATAGAGATGTGCCGACTTTTTCCCTTGAGCGTAGCCCCTATTTGTCCAGAGAGATCGATGAAATTTTGACCGGTGAGGCCGATCTGATTGTGTTGGCCGGTTTCCTCTCGATACTCGAAGGAGATTTTTGTAGAAAATGGCACGGCAAGCTCATCAATATTCATCCTTCACTTTTGCCTCGATACGGTGGCGAGGGCATGTACGGCATGCGAGTGCACCGAACCGTATTGAAAAATCGGGAAAAGGTTTCAGGAGCTACGACTCATTATGTTATTCCCGAAGTTGACGCCGGTGAAGTAATTCTCCAAAAATCCTGTTCGATCAGTCCGGATGAAAGCCCCGAGTCTTTGGCAGAGAAAGTGCGGGGTGTCGAGCACGAGATTTTGATTGAAACGCTTCGAAAACTGTCGGCCGACTTTTCAACTGCTCGAAGTTGATCAGGTCGAATGGGGATCTTCATGGCATGCAATTAGACAGTCATATTTTTTTGATCATATGAAAAAGAGAGCTTTAATCAGTGTTTCCGATAAGACGGCTTTGACCGGATTTGCCCGTTTTTTGGTAGATCGGGGTTATGAAATCATTTCTACTGGAGGCACTTTTCGTCATTTGAAAGAACAAGGTCTGGAGCCTGTGGAAGTGTCGGAAGTGACCGAATTTCCCGAAATCCTTGAAGGGCGGGTCAAAACCCTCCACCCCTACATTCATGGCGGGATCTTGGCCAAACGTGCACAAGCCGAACATATGCAGACGCTTGATGCTCATCGGATCACGCCGATCGATTTGGTCGTGGTGAATCTCTATCCCTTTTTCGAACAACATGATCAAGGCCTTGCGTTCGAGGCGCAGCTTGAGTTTATAGATATCGGAGGGCCGACACTATTGCGCGCTGCGGCCAAGAATTTTTTTGACGTGACGGTGATCACCGATACGGCTGACTATGATTCGGTGCAAGAAGAGATTGACTGTCTCGGTGAGACCTCTTTGCCGTTGAGGAAAAAACTGGCAGGGAAAGTTTTCAATCTTACGGCAGCTTACGACGCGGCCATTTCTCAATGGCTCCTCGATGAAGACTTTTCGCCTTATCTCAACGCTTCCTATCAAAAGCGGATGGATCTGCGCTATGGTGAGAATCCGCATCAAAAAGCGGCTTATTACGTCAACACCGCTCAGGGGGGGGCTTTTCAAGATTTTGAACAATTGCATGGAAAAGAGCTTTCATTCAACAATCTGCGTGATATGGATGCGGCTTGGAAAGTGGTAGCCGAGTTTTCCGAACCGGCTTGTTGCGCCGTCAAGCATGCTACGCCTTGCGGCGTAGCCCTGGGACAAGGTGTAGCCGATGTTTGGGAGAAGGCGTACGCCTGCGATCCGGTCTCGGTTTTCGGAGGAATCGTTGCCGTCAATCATACGCTGACCGGAGCCGCTGCAGAGGCGATGGGCAAAATATTTTTGGAGATTGTTTTGGCTCCGGACTATGAATCGGAAGCTTTGAATGTATTGAAACGGAAAAAAAATCTGAGAGTGATCCGGATCAAGGATGCCGTGCGGGATACGCTTGAATACGTCAAAATTGACGGAGGGCTTTTGGTCCAACAACGCGACGATCGTTTCTCCTCGGCTCATCAAGTGGTGACAAAAAAGCAACCTACGGCCGAGCAGCTGCAATCTTTGATCTTTGCCCAGAAGGTAGTAAAACACGTCAAATCAAATGCCATCATCGTCGCTCGAGGAAATCAAGCCCTGGGAATTGCCGGAGGTCAGACCAACCGTATCTGGGCGGCACGGCAAGCTATCGAACGCGCATTAGAAAAATCTTCAGGAGATTTGGCGCTTGCCTCCGACGCTTTCTTCCCCTTCCGTGATGTGGTGGATGAAGCAGCGCAGCACGGCATCAAGGCCATCATACAACCGGGCGGCTCCGTTCGGGATGCCGAATCCATCCAAGCCTGTGATGAACATGGTATTGCTATGGTCTTTACAGGCATGCGACACTTCAAACATTAGATAGTCGACCCTTAAAAAGGAGGATTTATGGAAAGCTGCAAC
>JARJDV010009426.1:0-53130 GCA_030264675.1 Anaulacaspis nigra
CCAAAATTTTCAAAAAGGTCGGATGTCGTCGGCAGGTAGAAAATAGACCACTGTGCGGCGATCGCGTCCGCTGATAAAGTCGAAGAAGTTGATTAATGCGGCGCGCGCTCGCCAATTCGGGTTAATTAAATTTGCTTTTATTGCTTTCATTGCTTTCATTGTGCGCATTTGCAGCACTTGCAGTATTTTCCGCCGCCTCCACGGGCCCGCCGGAGGGCGGGACGGTGGGGGAAAAACCGCGAAAGTGTTTATCAAATAGTGAGAAATGATTTTTTTATTGGAATCGCAGATGGCGTTCTCACATTGCGCGATATAAATATGTATGCGATTCGGTTCGCATGGAATGCCTGCAAAAGCGACGAACATATTATTTTGCGCGCACGAGACGTATATAGCAGTAGTAAAGTTTTCGATCGCATTCGAACGATTGAAATTGTCGATTCGCCTTCGTTCTGTTCGCCTCCTCGTCGTCGACGTCCTCATCGCATCGTCGCGGCGCGCGCACTTTATGCGCTTCACACTCTTGCGCGCACGGAACTGCAACGGCAAACGTCGTTGACGTTTATGCGATCTGTGTATGCCGCACGTTGCATTGCTTTTGCAGCGTTGCTGTTGTTGCAGTTGTTGCTGTTGTTGTTGTTGTTATATTTCAATTATTCATTGTTTTCTAATGCTGCGCGCAAGCGGCACTCACTTAGACCGGACCGAAAAGGAAAACGGCCATAATTTAACACCTTGCGCGGCGCGCGTGCATTCGCATTCGGCAGCGAACGACGCATAAATAGCACTAGGAAGCGCATTTTTCCCTCGGGAGCCAAGGCGTTTGATATTTTCATTTGAAATAACATCGTAAAATTTAATAGAACAACCAAGCGCGCATTATGAATTAAGCAAGTTGCGCGTGCGTGCTCGTATGTGCGAAAAAAAAAGAGTGTACATTGTAGCAGTATGGTTGCTGCTGCTTAGTGATTGTAATGCTGGATTTGAGCTTGACATCATCAAGCGCAAGTAGCAGAGTTCGGTGTACAGATTTGGGATTATCTTGCGTCATACCACAAGACGATACAGAATGCAATTATATCAGGGATAACGAGATATCAAGATGGTGGTTTATGCTAATGTTGTCAGATTTAGTTGAGTGACAAGCATGCATGTGAGGGAGAGCTAGGGAGTTGGGGTGCGATGGCGGTGACGGCGGTGGTGGTTGGATGAGGGTTTTCACATATGTGCACGAGTCGACACAACTTCTTCGTTGGCGGCAATGATGATGGTGGTGGTGGTAGGATCGTCGTCTTCGATAATTGAAATTCAGTTCTCATAGTTTTCGCGAGATAGATGCGCATGCAGATAAGTTGCGCAAGCACACAACTCTTGTACTTCTTGGTGTTTCACGAAGCCGAAGTCGAAGCCGCCGCGTGCATCATCGAATATGCTGACATGTGCGAATGCAGGTATGAAATGCGCGACTTGACGTGGTGGCGGAGAGGCGCTGCGGAATACTGAATATCAAGTGTAAAACTATTAGAGTTGCATTCGTATTATAATACGACAGATTCGCAAAGTTGGACAAGTTGTTCTTCTTTGTCGCTTATGCGCGGAATGTGTGCACATGTGAAATTACTAATTGAATTTCCAATTTGCTAACAATTCAAATTATAGTGATTTGAAAGAGCTGGCGTTGGGAGGGAGGGGGCGGTTAAGTAATTATATTTTTGGGCGGATGGGCGGATGGTAAAAGTTGAAAGAAAGAATGACAAAAACATACTTTTGATGAAAATGCTGAATACGCTGCTGCAACACTCCTCGGGGGTGCAATGCAAAGATGAAAAGTGGTAAAATCGAGGCGCAGCCAGATGACGATGGGGTTGGTGTGGTGACGGCACACGCTGCGTCAATTTCTATGCTAATTCCAATGCAATTTCAAAATTTCATTCAATTCGCGACCGCATTGTGCGAATGAATCTGCCTTCCGGGGGCAGGCGCATACCGTACGCGCACGTACACCTCGTACACGAATGCATCCGCATTACGAATGCAACATTGAATAGAAATAAACAAATTGCAGGCAATCAATTGATTAAGTAATAATTACCCGCGAGAATATTCAATCATTACTATCAATTAACTCTTGCTCATCTTTATTACGTACGCGCGTGTAATTACGCTAGAAAATTGAAGCAATTATAGGACGTGCGCATGCTTAGCGAGGAAGAAATAAATAAGAAAGAAAAGTTTCACGTAGTTATTGATATTTTACGCATAAAGAGATGCACTTAAACGTGCGCTGATTATTAACAAATATGTTGGCTGATGAAGCAATCGCAGTCGCTCAACTGACATGCTACTCGGATTTAAGACATGACTTGGGCTGCGGTATGCACGACTACTGTACGTTCGTACGTATCTTTGGTAATGACTGGATAATAAGATGATATACCATTTTGTAATTACTTTTAATTACATGCCTCGACATTAAATCATGAACATCTCTCTTAATATTTACGTGGCTATGAGAAGAAATTGAGACATTGACCGCGCGAGCATCAGTCGCGTTGGGAAAGTTGGCTGGCGGTTCTCGAGTGTAAGTTTAATTTTAAAATTTAATTGAACCGCGGATAATTCCAAAAAGTGTTTGTAATTTTAGCAGGCATTTAAGGTACGCCTAATGACGCCATTGAGGTGCGGAAAAATACGTCTATTAATTAAACGTGAGAAAATATGTCATGAAATTAATTCGCATCGCGCGTGTTTGATGTGTTGCGAATAAAAAGTCGAAGTGAAATTCTCACAATCATCACCTGCTCGGGCGGCCGCGCGCGCGCGCAAACACACGGTCGTGCTCTAATGAAATATTTAATAAAGTTTAAGTGCAATTAGTGCCTGTTTAAAAAAGCGCTGAAACTAATTCAATAATAACTCTATTACGAGAGCAGACGAGTTTCGGTCCACGCGAAAGAAACGCGTACGCGTACGTTACGAGTCGGTCGCTAGCGCGAGCGCCAGCGCGCTCACGCGTTCTCTCGCCTTAATTGATAGCTAATCGAAGACGTTTTGCCGCATATTATAATGAATTACCGTTCGTTCGGTTCACATAATTATTTTCGTAATTAACGCAGCATGCATGGCATGCGAGCGCGCGAGCGCAATGCAGTGCAAGCAGATATTTAAACTTGTGCAACAAGCGTTTAGATCATGTCGCCTCGTATGTCAGTCGTAACTGAAGCAGCAGCAGCAGCAGCATCAGCAGCAACCAGAGAACAAGAACGACGAAGAAGTATTCGATTTCTTTCTTCGCTGCTTCGTTGGCTAGTTGGTTGGTTGGTTGTGGTTAATTGATAAGCGCACCGCATTAAACAAACATTAAATAAGGTTGCATGCGCGCGCAAATTGCGCACAAATCACTGGATGTTCGAATGATTAATGCGTTCATGCGCGTTCGCTGTACTTGATTTGTGATTAGTTAATTTGCATTTCTAATTAGGTTTCTTCAGCCATAATCTAATGTAATGTTTTAACTTGTTAATGTTTTGTGTGTGTGTTTTAGTTCGGGCGCGTTAATGAAAAAGTGGAAAGAACACTTATTGTTTTGCGCGCGTACACCACATTCGCAACAAGATGATTTATTGCACGACAATTGTCATTTGCATGCGCTTTTGTCGTACGCAGAAATATATTGGGTACCTACATCTAAATGATTAAATATGGCCTGTGCGGTAATAAACCTGTGAGAAGATGCGTTCGTAAAGACATATTAGGTGGCCATAATCGCCGCTCGCTCGAACTGTCTGCTTGCCTGGCTCCATTCGATTAGAATGCCCCGCGCGCGCGCAACCAGCACAATGCGGATGTGGCAAGAGATGTCATCTTATCGAGTTTATTAGTCTAACAGTGCATGCATTAGTTTAGGAAATGCGCTCGCCAAACCAACGAACAACACAATATATAACGACAACGGCGCGGTGGTGCTTTCGCGTTTCGTATTCATTTAATTATTTATGGGCCAAGATGCGTTTCGCAAGCCGCGCTTCGCTGGTGGTTGCCGACAATAGACGGGTAATTGAATGCAAATTTCGTTAATTAATTAGTCGTGCAATCGTTTGTTTTGCATACAATCAATTATTGAGCGCCGCCGATGTTTGCAAACGTCTTTTTATTATTTATCATCTTGTGTGCTATCAAATTATCTCCGATTAATTATTACATTCAATTACAAAATGTTAGTAGTTTCCTTCGGTCGAGAGGAGTGGGAGAGAATGGGAATTGATAATTTTGGTTTATTCACATCGCCAACATTGTCCAACAATCCCTTCATACGTCGAGAGCAAAAATATCAACAATGAATATGAGTGTATTCGTGCGCATTGTTTTGATTATTTATACAGATATAATATGGTTGTCATACTTGTCGTCGTAAGAGAGCAAAGCGAGAGCTCAGTAAGCCTCGTTGAGTGCACCTTCATCCGTTCGAAGCAAGTTGGCATAAACAACTGATGCTTTTGTTTGCAACACTGAAGGAGGAACAACAACACGCACCACATCAAAACAATATGTCCTCGACGCACGAACATTCTTCGTATTTTGCGCTAACCTTTGATGCTTTTGACGTTTCCTCATTTCTTGAATGCAAAACTTTTTACGCCTTGGAAAAATTGGACATTTTTCACGTGCTTCGAAAACATTTCTCCAATTGTTTCCCCACCCCCACTCCCGTTGTTCATCGCTTTTGACGCGCGGCATTTTTTAAATACTTGCGCATCGCAACAATTTCATTACGCATTCGTGTAGTGAGCAATAATGCAGAATATTCCCGAGAATCGAACGCACACGGCGTGTTTAGCGGAGGACAAAGTTTGCTTATTAGTTTTCACTCTTTTGAGACACTTTGTTGCAAACATTTTCCAGCACAAAGGCGCGCTGTTTATCTATTCCGGCATTGACTATTGTGACGTGCGCTGCAACTATTCAAATAACACGCTGTGCGAGCCTCCTGTTCAAAGAAAACGCAGAGATAGAATGGAGAAACGTTGCAAATGAAGAAAATCCCTGCAAGGAAAAGAAGAATCCTCTTCTAACTACCTACCTACCTACTTTGATGCGAATGATGTTTGCACTTTTATTATTTTCACTGTAGAGCAAATAATGAAAAATACGTTTTTAATGAAGTTTCTAACAAATAATTTAACGTTGCTTTCCGAAAGGAGTTTAACGTGTCAAACAAAAAGCTTGCTGTGTGCGCGCAGAGAGTTGGTTTCACCGCGCGTATGCAAATAGAATTATGATGCGTTGAGTGATCATTTCTTTTGCGCTCTCTGTTCGCCGTTGTGCAGCGCAGCACCACTTGTATATTAAGATATAAATCTTTGCGCACACTCTGGCGCGATGTTCGTATAATAATCTCTCAATTACATATTGCACACACGATGCACCAGCGCGCACGCGGCACGTCCATCTCGTCTCGTCGTTCTCCTCTCGCAGCGCGTCCAGCGCTTCTTGCGCATGCAAAAAGTTATGCGCGCCGTCTGCATTATTTATTTTGTACATTGTTTCGCGATCTGTGTTTGTTTGTTCATCCGCGTGCGTTGCGTACACCATTCGCGAGCGTCGGCACTCACTTATTTTACATCATTTTTCCCTCTTTGTATGCTCGCGCAGTGCATACTTACCGGCTGATATCTGATACCGATACGAATATGCCATAGACGGATATAAATGCACGAGGAAATGATGATACGCCTCGATCGCTCTGATTTAGATTACTGCCTATTTTCGTTTATCTACTGAATGTTGCTGCAAAATGTGTGCACTTGGCGACCTAGTAATTTAAACAAATTAAGTATTTCATTTGTAGGCAAAGTGTTATTTTATATTTAGTGGAAGTTTAGTCGTTTTAGTTTTTCACTCGTTATTTACAAGGATAATCATACGGTACCTAGTGTTACGTTTGTGGATATCTTCAATGTTGGTTTCGCGTATGTTTCGTGCTTTGGCGAATGGCAGGTGGCAGTGTAACATTCATCATGTTCATATCTTATTTAGTTTGCAACTCGTGTTGATATCACTCGCCGCTCGGAAACATTGCAATCATTTCGCTGGTAGGTACGTACATTTTGTAAAAAAGATAAACGCACTTGTTATTGATTGCCTGTTAACAAGAAGTAAAATTGCGTGTAAAAATAAGTAAGTAGTCATTATTTCTCACTGCCGAGGGATTTTTCTTGGGAAAAATGCAAAATTTTATATTTACGCGTTTACTGCATAAACTGCTTTTCAATTATTGGTTTGCAAATTATCAGTTCATTTTGCGAGTTTAGTATTTCGTTTTAATATAAAGCAAGGTGAACATTAGTAGAATTATACAGTCTGATAATAGACATTTTTCGATTGTATCTGTGCCGAGGATCGACCGACCTTGCACCGCGCATCAGTTCATTGGATCGTTCGTTTGTTAATAAATCACTATTATATTGCGATAACGCAGGGGAGAAATCATTCACTTATGCGCGTATTCGGTACGGGTAAATATATAAATTTGTGCGCCTTTTTTGCGCGACTGAATTTTCCATCGTATGCGTTTCATGCTATGCGATCCAGTCTGTAAACGAGATGCGCTTATGAAAGCGATTTTTAAATGGGCCGAATAAGTACAGTGCACTGAAAGACACGCTTATTTAATTTTCCGGCGTTGCATGATTATAGCTCGCGACGAAGAGGAGCAACAGCGCGCGCGACTGTAGCAAACACAATGGTAATTCAGATGCACATTTCGCGTTTGCGATCGCTAACAATACGAAGAAAGATAATTTCAATTCATATTTGTGATTGTTGGAGAATTTTTCGAAAATTATTCATAATTGGTAATAAGCACGGGAGATTATTTAATGGTAATGAACACTTGGTGTATAAGGTGAATAAATGTAGCTTCGAGATATACGTCGCTACACATAATTATAATCATTTTGTGATCACGTGTTATTAAGATCTAAATGAAACTTTAATAAGCTTTTATGCTGCAGACATGTTTCACTCGACATAAATAGATTTTCCGCAACGATATTATTATTATTATTATAAACTGGATAAGCAACGAACTTTTGGCATGGCTACATAGTCTGAGAGATGCATTACGAAGAAATGGGATGCATATCAGCTGTGCGGTGTTATATCGATCAGAATTCTCTCGGCCGCATGTGCAACGTGCGCACTTTAAAATAATATTCATTTAATATTCCAGTCCACAATGGAAAACGAGCGATTGTAATCGGCGTACGTACGTACGCGTGCTTAATCGGGTTAGTTTAATTTATGAAAAATAAATGGTATTTATTCGCGTTTTATGCGCTGGACTCGCCGTTTGTTGCTTTTGTATTCGGTGAAAAGGATTTTTAGGCCTCAAACGCGCGCGTCGCGGAAAAATGCTTGCGAACGAAGAGCGTCGTCCGTACGATATGGGAAATTCGTGCCAGTTGCGCAAATGCTGTCAGGAATTCGTTGTTTGTTCGTTTGTCTCGCTTAGCTAGCTGAGCGCGCAACTTAAAGGAGGTCGACATTATTCAGAATGCGCAACAACAATGTAAGTAATAATGAAGGGGAAACGACAAACTCATATCTCACAAGAAGAAGAGAGGCTGAGGCTCCCGGATCGTATTGGAGTTACCGGTTTATTTGCGCTTTTTTTTCTTCTGCTTTCAACTGGTGAGAGCGCGGTGAATGCATTCGGGGATTTATTGATTAAAATGCGCAGAAATGTTTGTTTATAAAGAAACAATTGGAAAATATGAAATTATTGTTACATTTGGTCGTAGATTTAATATGTTCATTGTGTGTCTATGGCGATTCCTCACTGATCTAACTGTAAAGCCTTCTGGAAGACGGACGACGGCAGCTGAAGAAATCTAAAGTCTAGCTGTGTAGCGTCGTGGTCGTCGTCGTCGTCGCGCGCGTCGGTCGTCCTTTTCATCCGACGACTCGTCGTACACAATGTCGAACTGGCGCGCGTTTGGCAAGATTGAGATTCCGTTGTTTCCATGGATTCTAGAAACCTACATCCCTCAAAGACCTTTGAACCTCGCTTGCCTGTTTGCCATCGATGGCATAACACACCAAACAACGGCGGCGGTAAAACTCTCTCTTTCCTACCGAATGCGCGCGCTTGAAGATCATCAGCGTTAAAGCTGGAAGCAACAATAGTGTACCAACAACAACAACAGCAACTGAAATGCAAAAGCAAGACTGCACCAGCAGTTATAGTACAAGTAGTAGTGGCAGTAGTAGTAGTCGTACGTTGCGAATGAAATAGAAACGAGAACGAAAAGATTGAAGACACAACACACAACACAGCAACAGCAGCAGCAGCAAGCTGCAACACAATCTAACGATCGCATTCTTCGTCGCTGCTGCGAGTTAAGTAGTTTTATTTTCGACCTCTTCGCATGACTGCAGCGTTATGGTTTACTGTTAGGTTCGGCGCTTTTTAGGAGCCACATACAAACACACACATTATTTAACTAAATGGAATGAGTGTGATGGGAAAGTTTGCATCGTCGCGCGAATGACGTTTTGCAATACTCATACGTTTGGCGTCGCAAGAAGAAAGAGTCTGTCGGCTGTTTGCTGCTTTTGGTGGCGGCTGCTGCTGGTGCTGCAGTTGCCGGTCGTTCGAAGGACCCCGGTCAGTGTCGTGATGCGGCGCGGACAGGCTATTCATTTGTCAACCGTGTGCGCATGCATGTCGCATGCATTCATTGGGTAACAAACAAACAGCTGGCTGCAGTCGGACAGCTTAGCGGCTACTTTATTTAGTCATCCGCTTATTTATTCATAATGTCGTGTTCTCCTCCTCTGTCACGCTGCACGTCTATTGTTATATAATTTCGACCTCATTTCGCTGATTCGTGCACGCCCGGGTCAAGAGCTTGATTTGATTCGTGTAATTTTTAGTTTAAACAAATACAGCGCGCTCTAGGCGCGGCAGGCAGGCAGACAGGGCGGGGAGGGACGGAGGAAGCAAGGATAAACAAGGATTTCTGGCGCAGCAGTCGGGTATTGTTTGCGATAATTTTTCATGGGGTGAAAAGGGTGCTGTCAGTGACACCTTCTGGCGCACACAGATACACGCTGTTCATATTTGTCCCTTGTCGGCGTGTTGCTCCTGCTCCTGTGACTTCTTCTGCTTGTTTTCGCTGCGCACACATATGCCTGATGGCGATCAGTATGCAAACCAGAATATTTGTTGGTTCGGCGAGCTCATTCTTCTTCTTCCTCCTCGGGTGCGTGCGACGCTGCGGTATTTGCGAGCCATCATGCGATGTGCGCGCTCTCAAGGAGTATGAGGAGTCTTCTTCGTGGTCCTTTTGCTGTTGTTGCTGCTGCTGCTCGCTACGCTCTATCTAATAGACTCGCGCCATAAACCACGAGGGGCGGTGGCTGTGTGTGTGTTCATCCTTTGCGTCCTCTCTCTAGCCGAGATGTCAGACATTCCATGTACGAGGCGCAAGGATAACCGCAACAACAACAACAACACGAACAAAAACAACAAGTGTAACCGACCGTCTCCCGCAAACATGCAATTATTATTCGCGTGCTGCGTGTGGTAAATTTTTAAATGCAGCTAAGTTATTTTGCGATAAATTAAAAAGTAGAAAAATGTCGCCAGGCCAAGACTTCGATTACTAAGCTTGTGTGCGTGATATTGGCGGCGGGGTAGATGTAGCATAAAGAGTGTTAACTTCTACTCTTTCAAGCGGCAAGGCTGAGGGCATTGTGAGCGGTTGCGCGCGTAAGCGAGTGTGTGCGTGTGTAATACTTGTGGCGTTTTTATTAAATTTCCAACACGATGGAGGCGGCACAGCCACTGTCTGTGTGTCTTTGGCGATAAATGCGCGTGTTGGCGGTTGTGGGGCGGTTGTTGGATGTGCGTTTTATCGACGTGGCATGCACCAGTTGACACTTGAACGACAACGTATATTTCTTATTTTCTCCTCTCGAACAAGAGAAGCTAAAACGCCTTTAATAATGTGAAACAGAAGAAGGAGTTTAATACTCGTTTATAAACATTTAGTAAGTTTAAGGATTATTTAATGACTCACACGTGAGGGGGGGGGGGTGTGTTAAAAGATTTGACCGCTTCGTGGCGGAGCTTTTGGCAGCACGGAGAGGTGATTTTTCGAGTGAACTCGTAAAAAACGTAATAATACCCGAGTATTGACGTTTTTATATTTCGGCCTTATGCCCGCGCACTTATTATATTTTTTACGACATACGTTTTTTCATTATTGCATCGCATTCGTACGGATCTCTGTGTGTACGCCCTGTATACGAAGAAGGGAGGAGGCCACCCATATGAAGCTATAAAGTTTATAAGAAAAAACAAATGACTGGCGTCGCACCTTGAGGTGCTTAACGCCGTACATATTCGCTGGTGTGTTTGTGCGTATTCAACTAAATCGAATGCGCGAAATAACAGGACTTGTTTCCTAATGAACAACAATTACGTTCACACCTCGTTATCGCCGTTGTGTGAATCGAAATAGTCCTGTCGCCTCATTCATTCGCTCGTTGTTTGCTGCATGCATACGAACCGAACATATACACGCGCGCGGCGCTCGGATAAAATTACTCCGAGCCATACGCGCATGCAAAGCGATAGACTTAATTCGCATATTCATTTCCTATTTTGCACATTTTAAATACACGTATTCAGAACAACAAGTGTTGAACAGATCTCTGTACACACAGGCGGCGGTGGAGCAGCCAGCGAGCAAGCAGCACTCGCGTAAAGAGGTGGAAAAGCAAAAATTCGCCGAGACGCACACATGTATATATTTGGTTGAGGGCGCGTTCGCGTGTGGCGTTCGTTAGTTATGCCTCCTTAATGGACGCGCTGCGCGCACACACATTGCATAATGCGCGATTTGCACGCGGATTATCCACGCACGCGGCTTGCACAAATGCAAACGAGCCAACAGCAACGGCAACAACAACAACGACAACAACAACAACAAGAACCACAGCATCAACGAGAAACGCCAAGGAATGGACGGCGAAGGATGCAAATTCGCCATGCTGTGCTGTGCTATGCAGTGCACTGTGTGCTGCCCAATTTTTCACTCGTTCGATGCGCTTGTTGCATCCGCCGACATTAAACACTTTTCATTTTTGGGTTTTGCGCTTCAGAGATGCATCGTGCACTTTGCGCTTTTGCTAACCTTTGCGTTTTCATAAATATTTATACGAATTATATTTTCATCACGTTGTTTGTGTTTAAAACGTTTTTCCGTAAGGTGGCTGCCAAAAAAGCACAAAGTTGCATCGCTTAACGTCCGCGTATAAATACTAATAAAGCAATAGTAATATCTCTTCCGCTATTGGGTTATTGCGCTTGTAATGGTACTTAATAAATAATCGCTTAATAATCGTCAGTGTCAGACTACTGCGCGCGAGCGCAATGCATGCATTCGCCTGTAATTTACACACACGTTTTATGAGCTTTTATTCGAAAATAGTCGGCAGCAAATCGAATACTTGATAAATAAGTTGTTTGTGCATACGTATTGCCTCTGATTAATTCCGATGTAATCTTGATAATTGCTTAATTGATGGATTTGTTCCAACAAATTATGCGAACATTTCTCGATTTATATTTCGTTCATCAGCGCAATGGAGTATATATAAGTTAAAATTTATATTTAAAACGATTTAAAATTGACTGGCAGTAAGTAAATCTTATTAAAGTATTTTCTAAATACAATGAAATGTAGCGCTTCGTATGTTATTCGTAATACTAATATGACACATAAAATATACGCGTACTATGTTAAATTTGTGAACATATAATCGAATGAAACTGCATGGAAAATTTACGTTTGCATTATCGCTTGTATTACACACGCATTATTATCGCATTGCGAATGCGTATGGGGAATAATAAATGATTTTCCATATTCATAAAGCGAACGACGGGCGCGTTCGTTCGGACTGCATTGTGCTGCGTTGTCAATTCATCTGCTTATTAAAGCTCATATACAGATTCGCAAATTTAATACATCGTAATTATGTTTTATTTGTTATATTTTCGCGTTTATCTCTCGCTCGCATTGTTGTTACGTGCGATATTTATCTGCACATAGTAAATTGAAAGTTAAATTGTGGCGGTTTTCGTGGAACGTAAACAAGTTGTGCGGGGTGGAATGTTGGAGGAACGATGGCTTGAGTGATTGATTACTATTTTCGGGTTATTAGTTTAGTTACTTTTCGCGCGCACAGGTTTTAGCTGTTTGCTTGCTTAACACTTTACGCGCCAACCTTTTCGTGTTGCGCGCCGCGTCGGCCGGGGGTGGATGTGAGCGAACGAGCGAGCGAAATAGAAATAAAATCGTGAGTGTGTTTGCTTTCGCGTTATCTTCGTCTTGCCGACGCGCCGCATTAATCGTAAGGTAGCAAATCTATAGGCTTTGTTGGCGCTATTTAGTAGGGCACATTAGCATTAAGTCTGCAGCGAAGAGGCCTAAAGTGCGTTTAAATTTACTTCTCCGGATAGCGGATGAAGACGCGCGCACACGCTGAACAAGGAGCGTGAAAACCGCCACCCGCGCCGCGCTCGCCGTAAAGCCGCTTTAAACATTGCGTAAATGAACCCATTTTCCATCGTTTCTTATGTACGAGTGCATTATCACTCGGGAGGGCTCGCCGTGTGTTACGCTCGAAGAATGAAAGCGGCGGGCGAAAAGATTACGTAAAAAGTTGCATTCATTCTATTGAATTTGACCAATGAAAAAGGAACGAAACGTAGACGAAAACAAAATAAAACAAAACAAACAAAGCAAAAGGGTAGGTATATTGAAATATTAACCCTGTGTTTTCTTTGCTTCGAGGTGCTTAAATAAATTTACCTCAGGGATTAGTTGAAATTTTATTGCCGTATTTTATGCGTTTTTCTCACAAACTTTTCTCGATGTGCGAAAATACTTGGGAGATTTATTTTCAATTGCATTTTTACTAATTGTTTTTTTTCTTGTTTCAGGTGAGTTGTTTTTTTCCCATTCTAAACCAATGAGTCGTAAGTATAAAAACAATTTATCATTGATGGAGAAACTGTGAATTTAATACAAAGCAATATTTGATTTCGTAATTGCAACGCGCGGAATTAAATGCCGAAGTAAACTAAAAGTAAGTCTAATCGACGGACGCACATTAATCGTGTTCATCTTTTTGGGGCGTAAATCGAAACGAGAGACTTGTGATCAACGTGTTCGCATTGCGCGCGTTTAGTTTCTTGCTTGGCATACGAAGATCATCCATTCATTGATTGATTTCCGATTCCGATTGAGACTTCTTAATCTCTTTGACGCAGCGGGCGCGCCGTGATTGAGCGTACTAATCTAATGAGCAGCTAGCTTGCAAGCAAGCAAGCATGCAAGCAAGCAAGCATGCAGGCAAGTCGTTCGTTCATTTGCTCGCTGTGAAAAAAAGCATAAAAAGCGCATAGAGCATTCGGAAGAAGGACGATGACGCCTTTTGAGAAAACGAACATGCGTGGAGATTTAATTTAAATTAACTATCGAAATAAATACATAATTGAAGAGACCCACTGAGGCAGCGAGTGGCAGCAGGCGGTCGAGAGAAAAATGATGCGCTAATCGCCCAAGCGTTCACTCCGCACGTAAGTGGCATGTTGTAAATAAACGATGATCATTTAAATGAGATATAATGGTGTTTTAATAGCGGTCTTTGCGCGAGTGCGCGCGCGCGCGACTAGTTCATCAGTAATGCACTCGAATAAAAAAAGTTGTGACTAAGCAATTCTCTAAGTACACAGAGCTAAGATAGGATGGTATTTTATTAATAATGGGTCGTCGTGAAAATCTCATTAAAGTATCAAGTACACTAGCGGATGTAGTAATGATTAATAGCATATAAAACCCATATTAGGTACACTTACCCCTAAGGTCCACTGTAGGCTATTGCTTGGAAGGTTGTAAGAAGAAGGAGGTGAGTAAAAACAGTGCTAATGATTAAGTAATTGGATTTAGCAATATAGATTTTCAAGGGTTTAAAGATGATAAGGGATGGCGGGTATGCTTCAAGCAGATGAAGCAATTTTAGCCTAGATGGGGTTACCCCCTTTCGAGTTCGTGTCCTGAAAGAGTCATAATAGTAAATCCAATACTGTAATCTTTAGTAGTGGTGTTTCTTCTTCTTCCGATCTTTAAGGAATTGGTAAGTCATGGACTTAAGAGGTAAGTACCCTATATGGTATTTAATTATATCTTATTGCGTAAATTTTACTTTTTGCATAAATATGTCGTGACTTTCTTGATAAAGTGATAGATTTAATAACAGATTTATATATATATACGTGTGAGATAAACATGTTCACAAACATGTTGTCTATGTAGCTATTTATTCATTTAGTGATTTGCACAGGGGAATTTGGTGTAATGGCTTGCATGCATTGCGCACAATACGCTGATGGCACTCGAGCTATTTGTTTAAGTAATGAGGTGATTAAGTGTGTCGTCGTAAATAATCAAACCGGAATCAGCGCCCTGGTATGTTATTCAATTGAGCACTGTATATAGCGTACATGATAGATGATGTCGTTAAACCAGAAAATCATTTGCCAGAAGTTTTTGGCGGATAATTGGCAAAATAATTTCTTTATCTATTTCAGTCAGCTGTCGGGTAAAATCAATCTGCGGCGCGCTAATTGATGATTACGCAAACACTTTGTATATGTTTATGGAATTTGAAATGCATGAGATTCATGGGTATTGAGTTGGATGGTGTTGTTATCGTTCGAAGGATATATATATATGCGCGCGAAGGATTGGTTTATCCTATCCGGGCTATCCGTGTACCGCGCGCTCCGCCGGTAATCGAATACCTTTCGGTAATTATTTAAAGGGCTCGGGGTTGTTTGTTATTGATGTGTTGAGAGGCGTTTGTTTGGGGCGGTGGCGGCAAGTAAAACGGACGTCTGCACTTGAAGCTCGCATGTGCGGTGTCCGGAATACGAATTCATTCGGCTAACAAGCAGGCAGGCACCCAGCCAGCCAGCCAGCCAGCCAGCCAACGATGGTGGTGGTTGGTTGCAGTTTACTCGATTCCTCGTCCTCTTTGTTGTTTGCTTTCGCTTTCTGCGCGATCCTCGACGCTCGTGTTTCTTCTATAGTCGGCAGCGATTGGGAAATTCTCGACCGTCGAAGATATTCGGTTGATTAACACTTAATTGTGCGTACCAAAGAACAACAACCCGCCGAGCGCGTGCGCACGCGGTATGGCTGTGTGTGGAGAGGCAGGAATGCTTTGCATTTTAATTATTCAACCCTGCGGCGGCGGCAGCGGCAGCAACAGCAGCATCAGCGCTGCGATTAGTCTAGCCGAAAGAAGTATGCATGTAGAGTGAATCAAAGTGCGTGTAATGCGAACGTACAAGACGAACGGTGCGAGTTTTGCCTCAAAGAGTTATTTATACATCAAACGCCTTGTCTTTAGCGGCGTGTTGGCGCGCACGCTCTCGCCATGAATAATAATTGCGTCTTATCCGCACATACGCATCGCGTACTCATTATTGATTGCGATTGGAAATTGTGCGCAAGGGGGTAGCTATCAGCAAATATGGAGGGGCAGCGAAGGGTGAGATGGGTGGTGAGCCTCCTCGTGGAGGTAACAACTGCGTGCTCAAAGTTAATTAATTATCGGGCGCAAAGCTCCAGGGGGCGAGGAGGAATGGGCAAAGCAGAGCAGCGATTATCAAAGGGTGTTGAAATTCTTTGAGCTGATAACCGAATTAAATTTTACAACTTTTCGCAAGACGACCGCGCGACCCCAGATAATTTAAATACTATATAGAGCTATAAATAGAAGAGGTGCATTCGAAATGTGAACTTAACAACTATATAAGTATGTAGTTTGTTGCTGTTTGACTTGACAGGTTGCGTAGAGGCATAGAAACAATTTTAGCGCATGCTAAATACGATGGGTTTTCTTTAGAAATTTCTTCACGCGCCTTGCATCGTCGAGTGCGCCGAGTGGAAATCACCAATTTCGGAGCGCATTCAAAGTGCATTTACTCGCGTTGCTCTGCAGTCGGTTTTATTCGCTGCACATTTCCCGAATTGCGTTGTTGCCTCATTGTGTCGGTCGTTTCTGTAGAATAAATAAACATTGTGCACAAAGTGCATTTACGCCTGCGTTTAAATGCATAGTGCACTGCGGTTTGATTACTCGTTGTGCGCGTGCATTTTAATTTTGTTTGTTATTAATTAAGTTAATTGCTTTCGCGTTACACGCGCGTTATAATTAATTAAGACTTGAAGCATTTTTGCGGGGCGTCGTGTCACCAGTAAATTTTCGTCCGGGAAATTGCGCGGCAGAAGACGAAGAAGAAGAACAGTTTACGTGACAAAACTGTTGCATCAATTTTTTCGCATTCGCCTCTCGTGAACACGCAAAGAGGTATCTTTTAATTACTTGAAGATGTAGAAAATACCTAATGAAATATTGCTTCGTTTATCTCGTATTAAGTATTTCTTGGGCTTGAGCATGCATCGCAAATGAACAGTTATGTTTCTTATCAACAATCAGCAAATTGTGAATTATTAATGCGTGCGACTCCTACGCACAAGACCTATTGGCACATTTTCGCGACGAAATATACAAATTATGCTCGCATGTCCAATTTTTCGCACGATAATTGTATTAATACGGCAATGAATTATGACGTTGTACGTGAACGACCAGCTAGATAAACTCAAGAAATATGCGATTCGTAATTATTGTAAAGTGCTGCGTTGTACGTGTGTTTTAAGATTATACGAAAAGGAAGACGCAAGCCGAAGAAGACGAGGAGGAAGCAGAAGAAGAAGAAGAAGTATGCTGGTCGAAAATGGGCCACGAGTTCGCGTTCGCTTATCGTATCGGTTCGCATGTCACTTCATTGGTGTCGGCTGTTAGTTAAACTGTCTCTGCTTGTGCGCATCTTTGCATCTTCTCCGCGTTCACGTAGTAGCTGGCATACAACACATACCTGCGCCTGCCCGTGGGTAACGTGACATTGGCAGGAGTGTTATCGTTATCGGCATTACCCAAGCGATTATTATTATTATTGCACATGCAGAATGTAGCATGCTGCATGCTGCACGCGCGCATATCTTATCATCGTGCGTCAATTTCTTTTTGGCGCGTTGACATCAAAGTCAATAACATTAAAGGGAAGCAATGAAACGGTACATTAGACCAAGTAAATTATAAATGAAACTTTGAACTAGGTACTCACAACTACTACCGCTCAGCAATATTTTGTCTTACGTCATGACTAGCATGGTGATGAATGATAAAAATGTATTGAACAACAACGACGACGCCAGTAGAAATAAATAATCACGAAGGAGGCGGTGGCTGTATTGCAAATTGGCCATCGGCATGAACATATTCATCATTCGAATGAATTATACACCATGCAGCTAACGCTGGCTGCTGCTGTTGGCTTACTGCAAGCAAGTAAGCGAACGATTTCGTTATTATTAGTTAATTGATATTACAAAGCGTAGCGGTTCTTTGCTTGCTTTGCTCGCTGCATTCCACGAGCTCCGCGTTTCACATGATCTCGATTTTTCTTTATACCTTCCTTCTCTCGTTTTTGCGCCGAGTGACTCGCTGGCTAGTTGGCTATCGTGAACTAATTGCATACACTTGCCGCTTCTTGATTATTGTTGTCCCCATATGCATCCCGTAATTATAAACTCGTTCTGACGCGAGTTATGTGCATTCCAAACGCGGCGAATGATTTGTTTCGGTCATTTGCGGAATTTTCACATGCGCCGAAGAATCCACTTTTAGGTAAAGGTAGAGAATATTAAATTTAATAGATAGTAGTTTTAGTTGCAAAGAAACAAAAGCATTGATAGACAAGATGGAGGTCTAATAAGAAGAGGAAGAAGAACAAGAAGAAGACTCGCGGTTGTTCATTCCTAACGGTCCGTTTGTCTTGCTGTAATTAGTCAATGAGAACGATTGATTTATCTATCGACGATTGCAGTGCATGATTTACTCATTGAAGGCAATGACTTAATTTATGTATACGTATCATGTGTGTGCTTTTCTAATAATAATGCGAACGATACACATAAAATTGCCCGCAAGCGCTAGCGTAATATTATTTTATACGATTTTAATTAATGCATACACGCGCTACGCTAGTAGGTACAACACATATTTTAATTAATTAACCAAGGGCGACATGCACGATGCATAAATATCGCGCGAATAAATAAAGATTTGCGCGCGAGCGCGCTGAACATGTACAGTTTTAGAACAAGTGGAGGAAGGGTGAAAAGGGGGAAGTTGGTAATGAATTTGCATCATTATCCTGTCTTCTTCACGATGCGCCGTACATGTATGTGCGGCATGCGTTTTTTTCTATACAGAGTGTGCGATAATTAAGCGCATATAAAGTGTTTGGTGGATTTTTTGCGTCTGCAAGTAGGATGGGTGCTTAATTTTAAGCCATAAGCAGCACATAATACAATAAGTAACTAATTTTACTTAGACAATATGTTTCGTACGAGAAGACTAAATTGAATTTGACGTACGTGTATGAGTTGAACAGGTGAATCAACGTGCAAACGCGAACTTTGCGACTTTCCACCCCCGGCGTCGTCGTCGTCGTGCGCTCGACTGCTATTGAGGTTCATAATCATTGCTGATGGTCTTAGAGCAAAGCCTATTATACTGTCGGATTTTTCTTCCTTCCTCTCCTCCTCCATCCAGCTGCCTGCTGCTGCTGCTGTCTTCGATCGCGCGAAGTGAAGCGCGCACTCACTTTATATGTACATAGTTCCAGAAGGATCCAGCTAATTATTATTTTACGTCGGGGTGGTAAATTGTTCGCTAATTAGTTTGTCTGCTGTCTTGACGAATAAAGCGATTAAAATAATTCGATAAATACTTTGCATAACGTTGACTTATTTTGACGTTTATGCGCGCGGCTTGGTAAATTGGCAACGGCAATATGATAGTCGGAGGCCAAAAAAAAAATTGAATTTAATCGCACACAAATATCGAAAGGGGGGGGGGGTGTATTGAATGATTAAATATTTGTTGTTGGCTGATTGCCGGAATGCATATTGCATATGTGTTGCATTCGCAACGCGAATTTTAAACGCGGTAGCGGCCATATGAAGGGGTTGGCAGGGGTGGCGAGTTGGGCGGCGGCCGTGGCAGCATGGCCAGGAAATTATGTGCCGTTTATTGCCAACATCACTTTTCACAAGATCCATCGCGAAAATCGTGTTCCGCAGTTATATAAATGCAAATTTCGGACGGGAGCGCGAGCGCGCGCGCATTCGTATATTGCCGCCAGCCAGTGTGTCGTCCCTCGTGTCGAGCATATGTGAATTACGTATGCGCATTCACTCACACGCGTGCGTTTCGCGGGCGGCACGTGCACTCATGAATCGGCACGTAAATAGGTGTACATGACGCGCTAATCATTTGTATGTCCTGCATTTTCGAGTGGTTTTCATGCTGCTGCTGCTCTCTTCTCTTCCTCGTCCTCGTCACCACCGCCATCCACCCTCCCGCCTCACCCATCTACGTTCGCGCTGCGTACAAGTCATGCACATGCTACATGTTTGCGTCGAGTTTATAACATGTACGTGTACGCAATTTCAATTGAAACGAAATATAATTATCATAAAACAAATTAGTACGCGTGATTGGCGAGCGGCGAGTCGCGTGGACGTGGACCGTGATAATGTCAGCTGAATTGAATTTCCGCAAAACAGCGCAAAAAGTCAATGTCGGATCTTCTTTTATCCTTGAGAGTTTGCCTCCTAATGAATGATCTTTGGATATAAATGCTTAATGCTCCAAAAGCAAAGCAATTTGGAAGAGAGTTGGATGGTTGGTTGGTTAGCTGGCTGGCTGGCTGGCTGGCGCGCGCGCGACTTATAATTGTGTTAATTTTTCGGATAGAAATTGGGCAGCAGATTACAATTAACCCTTTTCGCGCGCGCGTTTGCGTCGGCCGCGTCTGCGTCTGTCTTTAATCATCATCCAATTTATAAATTTCGCTCATCTTCATTCATCTCCTTCAGTCCCGCGTCTTCCGCATGGCATGTTGTTAAGCTCGGCACGGAGCAGGAGGCGGCAGTAGCCAGCGACGACCATCAACCCAAAACCGGATGGCATTTATTTAAGTCGCTTCTTCTTTAATCATCCCCGCAATTGCGCGCCTCAAGTTTAATTAATTAAGACCACTGCGCGCACATCAGAAATTAATGTGCGTGTCTCGCGCATTTTAAACAAATTCTTCATCTTGCAATTTTTATGCGACTTGTGGATTATTAACCCACCAGAAGCAGCAGCATCGCGGCAACAGCACGTAGCAACAGTAGGAGATAATTAAAGTTGTAATTGACGTTAATTAAATTTCGGTTTTTGCGGTATTCTCACCGTCTCAACGTAAACGAATGAAACGCCAACGATTCATTGATTGTATTTGTCGATTCGACACGCGCATTTTTTCACAATTCATTAAAACGGTTAGTTTTCAATGCGCACAAGGACCTACTTGCATCGAATCGTATCTCTGCGAACGTATTCGTTCATCCATCATTAACCGAAAACGCTATAAACAACAAGCGTTCTCGAGCAGCAACAAAATAAAAGCTAAACGACGTTGGACGAGGTCGACGATGACGACGTTTCGTCGCTTAATGAAGGCTCGAATTCTTTGAACTTGTTCGATAATGACGACGTCATTGATGATGCACATGCGTTGTTGCGCATGGTGCGATGTTTCGCGCTTGGGCGTGACGGCGATTACTCAACTAGAAAATTCAATTTGCACACAGCTATTAGATGTGGAGTTCATTTGCCTATTACGCGAACGCGTGCGCGTGCACACCAGGCAAGCGAGCGAGCGAGCGAATGAAGGAACGTTTTTCATCAGTCACCAGCGAGAGAGCGCATCTCTTGATGGCTTTCGCAAGGACTGCTGCGATGGTGTTGTGTGTGCCCTTGGAGCGTGGCAGCTACGCGTGCAAATGCCGGACACGTTTCTCGGACATTCACGTGTATTCCCATTTTTTCTTCTCTCTTTGTGCTTTATCTCGTCTTCTTTTCGCTGATGCTCCCGCCGCCGACGACGTCGTCTTGTTGTGTCGTGCGGCACGTGTATTGCGTTTATCACGCGTCATCATCGTTGATGACTTTTAGTCTAGATTCAAACACGGACTTGCCTACTTTCCTATTAATGTCCTTTGCGAGGACGAATAAGAGATTTGCCCCTGTGCAAAGGATCATTATTTCAGAAAATTTTCAAGCAGGCTCATTATCTATTCGGAGAAAAAGCTTTCGGTAACCGTTTTGGTTTCTTGCCACGTTCAATTTTGATTTTGCGATCGTAGCGTCTTTTGGACTTTTTGCACAATTTCGTCGGTCCTGCGAGTGCGAGTGTGTGTTTTTTCCTTTGTTCTCGGTTTTTACTTCATAGGCCACGCGCGCGCCGTTTGCAATTTCGAATCCGGACGAACGTTTTTTCATTCGACATTCGCTGGTGGCGGTGGAGGCGGCGACACGAATGCATACGAAGCGCGACGCATGTGTCCAAGAGTGACGTCGATCATCGTCTGAAAAACACGCCATGCTTTTCTCGTCGTCGTCGTCGTAAGAAAAGGCAATAAGGAGGGAAATTTATTATTTGCAACTTGTCTGCTCAACGTCAATCCTTTTGGCTTTTATAACTATTTGTTATACTGAGCGTATTCGCAAAGAGAGCTAAACGACGACGACGATGTCGACGCGCACTGGTGGTTTATTTTCGTTTTGTGAAAATGACGAATTAGTGATGATTAATTTCGGGATTAGTTGTGCGATGGAAAAATGTAATTTATTTGCTAATTTCTTTGGCACGTTTTTCGTGTGCGCTGAGTTGAGAGAAGGCTTAAGTGCAATGAAACTGCTCAAGAGTGAACCGCCGAAGACGAAGTAGAAGGTGTAGGATGAAGGTGCGCGTCCGGCATACAGAATGGATCATTTTCGTTTTGTTGAAATTAATAACTTTATACACACGTTGGCTGGGGCTTGGTGTGTTGTGCTGTGCTGGTTGGTCTTCTTGGTGAGCTTGCTGCAACATTATTGCAGAAGTGCATTTCTATGCTGATCGCATACACAACGCTCGCGCGCGCGCGCGCATGACTCGAGCGTAATCTGTCTTTCTATCTAATACATCAAGAAGTAACAAGAACGATAATTAATGAGTAATTTATGATGGCTCGTTACTTGTTGCTCGTCTACGTCTTTTTCGACTCGTCGCGTACTTATTGTAATCGCATTTTTATCAAATTGGTTTTCGTTACGTTTCGTTTCATTTTCTCATTCAGTTGTTTCTAATATATCTTCTCGAATGGTCATTACGTTTTCGGTACGTGTTGAGTGAATAACTTGATCGTTTCTATTTTATACGTTGCATATTGCTTATTGTGTAGGTTACAAACCCCGCAGTCTCTTTTGGGGTGTATGCAACTAACTGACTAACTAACTAACCAACCAACCAACTCATTCGCCAACAAAGCGAACACGGCAAGACGAGTCTCTGAAGGCGAATATGCATGCTGGCGGCAGGCGTACTAATATTAAACGGATAATTATTATGATTGTTGGTGTTTAATTAAATTTAGAATGAATTATGCGGATTTGAATTGAAAATGTACGGCTGTCTGCTGTGCCGTGCTGACTGCGCTACGAGTTCACCATTCGACCATTTAATTGCAACTCACTACTTCGTTATTATTATTTTGAAAAGCGCAACTTGGCAATGTGTGCGCGCGCGATTTGATACTCGCCGCTGCACGCACGTACCATATCACCATATCATGCGCACTGCACTGATGGTTATTTAATAATTTCATTGTTAAGTACGCATCTAACTCACGCTCATATTTCAAACTTTTGAAGTTGCGCCGTATTTATTAAATTAATACAATTGCAGCGAAGTAAAATAATTGTCTTTCGTGGGCGTACTTCAAGTATTAATAATGAAAATGCGCATAGCCGCGGCGACGACGACGACCACCGCAGGACATAAAATGAAAATCTATGGTTGAGCCAATTTACCTGAGTGCGATCGGTGCGCGCTGCTTTTCCAATAATCCCCAAAAGACTTATAAATTTGACTTTGCCGCCGCCGCCGCTGCCGCTGCGTTGTTGGCATCCTACTCCTCGTTTTTCGACTTTTTTACTGTTTTATTCGCAATTTTCTTTTTGATGCATCAGCAGCATAAATTATATTAGAAACGTCTGCAAGCGATATAGTGAAGGATGCAAACGAATTGTTGGCTAATTAAATATGTTAATTCACATTCATTCTAAATGGAAATAATTTCTAGTTTTATCATGTAAAACCAATGCTACAATTATTGTTGTTTTCGCAGTTATTTTATAAAGTGAAAACAGCCAGCTCACACGGTGAGCGCAGAACGGGAATAATGGCAAATGTGAATTTTGCATAAAGCATTTCAAAGAGTGAACGCAGTAGCGCGTGGCAGTAACACTTGAAAACATTGTAAACTCCCTTAGAGATTGTGCCGGGAAGCCGTTCGACGCTCAGCAGGGCATCCAAGTTGCATACCCGCTGTGGACGCCAAAAAAGAACCAGAAGCAGCTACTTCATTGCATTTCGCGATACTTTCCCACTTTTAACGTCAGTCCTTATTTTTATCTCTGCCTTTCTGGCGCAGTTCTTACTTGTTTCTTACCCGATTTATTCTTTTTTTGACTTGATGCATATTTCTCAATGAGGATGTTGTGTGCTGGGTGAGTGCGGCGAATAAGTAAAGATATTTTGTAAAACGAGATGACATAAAATGATTGGAAAACCTACGCTCTTAAATCCTCGTGACGTAATGAGTTAGCTTGAATCATTAGTTGTTGCCGGTCGTCGTCGTGTTCTTGTAGTCGTCGTCGTCGACGACGTGGTTGTTGTTGTTGTTGGCGTTGTCGTTGATCCCATGGCACACAATTGTAGCCGTAAGGGACACTTAGGTGCACTTTGCGATTGCGCATCGTTGTGCAGCGATTGTTTTATTGCATTTGGCGTGCACGAGCACACGCTGGCATACATTTATGCCGCATGGCAATATGCGCGGGATCGTTTCTTCTTCGACGCTTGCCTGCTTCGGATGACGCATAATGAGGCGGACGGACACACGCGGATGGGCCGCGTGAAAATGTGGAATAGGGAAAACACGCGCCCCAGATGTGCAACTCGAACACACGCCGCACGAGCGCCCGACTCTTTTTTCTTCACCATCTTCGCTCGTCGTTTTCGTCCTTTTTCCTTTGGCGTCGTATTAATCACGAATGCTACAGTGGATGATCATTGATAATTTGCATTCGCAATTATTATCGAAGATGTGCACGCATCGGAGGGCACTGTATGTGATGCGCAAGTCAACTAAGTGTAGCTGGCAGTCATCCGAGCGCTCGCGTGGTTCTTCTTGTTGCCCTTCATGCACGGCAGCGGCGGCGGCGGTGGCAGCAGCAGCAGCAGCAGCAGCAATGGCGATGGCGTCGTTTAATTTATCAGCGTCATCGCGAAGTGGGCCAAAGTTCGTTCACGTCGTCGGCGAAACGCGCGCAAAGAGGTCAGGCACGAAAATGACAATTTTCCGATTTATTAGCTGCCATTCATCATCAAATTGCGCTCGAACACGAAACACAACACAGGTTAATTTCAATTTCGGGCCGTAAGTAACACAGAGGAGAGATAGATGAAAGAGAGAAAGGGGGGCAGCAGAGCGGCAGCGGCAGCAGCAGCCGCGCGTACTTTTGATGATGTGTGCGCGAGAGTGGACGCAGGCAGACGCGACGGATGGAAATCATGGCAATTTTTCGCGTCATCGATGATCATATTGTCAATAATTTTTCAAATGCACTCGATATGCACGGCACGCTTGCGCCCCAATTTCCCTTTATGCAATTTGAGTTTGTTAGCGCGACTCATCGATCAGCATAATGAATCAATGGCCGTATTCGCGAGCGAACGAACGAGTACGCGTGCACGTTATGGACGAATGGGTCAAAAAGAATTTAATTACGTTCGCGCACTCTGCACTCATGACGACATGTTTATTATCGCTGTATAGCGTCGACGACAATACGGGTTTAATAAACACTCATCGATCATTTTTGTACGCGTAACTCTTGATGATACTCTTTCGAAAATCAAAATATCTTTCGTCATTTTTCACGCGATGCATGCAGATATGTGTCTACAGCTTTAAGTTGAAGCGAAGCGACTACCACACCCATATTAACAGATAAAGTTGTTATTTCCGACGCAATTCGTTTTGAATGCACAAGCGCAGCACACACACGCATCGCAGAATTGATGAATTGTGAATTAATTCAGGATTAATCCGTTTTGGCGTTGGCTGGATTTGCTTTCATGTCTGTCGTCGTTGCGAGCACGACGAATGCGCGCAAGTGCAGCAAATTATATATCGCTTTGCATGTATAATCGCAGAAGCGAAGCGCAGCGCGCGAATTTATCACATTTAATGTCGTAGCGCACTCTTCGTGGCCGTGGGGCGCTTCTCAGTGCAATTGCATTCGAATAGCTAGTTTTGCTACCGCCATGCCCATAAAGGTGTTATGAAATAATCATTGCGCGCCGATCGTTTTGATGACGATCATCATCATAGCGTTGATGATGATGATGATCATGATCATCGTCGTCGTCGTCGTGGTTGCTGTGCAGTGTTTTGTACGTGCAAGAAGGCAGATCACTCGATTAACGCTGAATTTCATATTAGTTGGTGAGTGTGTTATTTATGCAGAAATGCAAAACGAAAAATTTTAGATTTCGTCCAAGTTGAATATGAGCACGTATAAAAATGCATTGCACATGCATCGCGGACATCCTGGACGTAAATAAATGCGCCCGTACATTGACGATGAAAATATTTTAATCCTTGTCGTGTTTCACATAATAATTGTGAAATGATTCATTTGCGTGCAACTTTATTTCTCAATTTATGCATTTCTCCTGACATTTTAACAACTGCAGAAAGGATGTCGTAAAATCCATTTTTCTTAAAATGCCACCTATGATGAATTTACTTACTCTTGGGATCATGTTACAGTAATTACGTTTTTTGTTGAGGTAATGCAAACATAACACGTTTGCGTAACATTGAATAAAGTATATCACTCAATTTTGTAAAACATGTTGTTCATTGCACGTAGAGTACTGGATTGCATTGCATTGCACTGCATTCTTTTCTTCGTGTTGTTGTTATCTTATTCAAGCAGAGTCGTTCTATGCACTTTGGCGCAATTCAATTCTTCAAAAACACGCCTTTCAGCTCGTGTCGCTGGCATGCCAAGTGCGCGACGCAATAAATAAACAAATCCATCTCGTGTCGCGCGCGACGCCAGGCGCCAAACGAAAGAAATATGGTTGAAGCAGAGAAATTGCATTTATTTTTTTTCTTGCGCACGCACTTGAGCGTACTAAATGCGACTACATCCGGACGATATTTGTAATTGGAGAAGAATTGAAGAGGCATCAAAAAATGGAAACATTTTGCAATGCACTTAAAGTTATTTGCAACCGTGTTCTGTTCGTTCCTGTTTGCCATTATCATCATCATCGTCCTCGTCCTCGTCATCATCATCATCATCACCATCAGCATCAGGTCTTTTGCTCGTGCGTGCAATTAAAATAAGTTTCAATTAAACATGTGCAAACGTACGTCTGCTTAAATTAACAAGACGCAAGTGTGAAAATCAATTTGTATGCAGACGCGAGCGCGCGCGTGCAATGAGTAATTGAAGACAGGAACGAGCCGCGCTGAAGAAAATTTTTTCCTCGCTGACCACACGAAGGGTGCATGACCGAACCGAAGACAAACCTTCATCATCATCTTCACTTCTCGCGCATGCCGTGCGATTTCAGTTTACTTCATCATGCGTGGATGATTGCCATTGCATTAGAAAATTCTTGCAAAGTGTGGAGTGTGTCCGCACGCGCACGCTTATCAGCCAAATGCTATTATTTGTATGTTATTTCACGAGAAATGTCCACTTTAATCTAGCTATAATTGAAATATGCTTCATAGTTGAAATATACTTCATAGCCGCTATTGTTGTTATTGTATAATATTTATTATGCACAACGAATTATCCGGAAAAATGAAAAGCTATAATCAACAATGTCGACGTCGACTTTGTCATTATTATTGGCATTTTCTTTAAGCAAGTTGTTGCTTGTTGCGCAACATGCGCGCCCATTTAGTATTAAACGAACGCGTTATTCGTATGTTACGTTCGCGATCGGCATTATTATATCATGTATGAAATTAATATTGCGCGCACCTGAGGCGCGACGCGCGCGCGCATATTCACTCTCGCATAATACACGCGCTTAATATCTTTGAGTTTTCTCATAAGAAACATGCTCTCGGCACTTTATAATATTCCACCGACATAACAGAATTTCGTACATTCAATTATACATCGCGAGAGAGAAAGGGAGGAAGGAGGACTCTTCAAATGACAGATAATGTGTTGTTGTCGACGAACAAGCGCCAACCCGAAGTGCGCTTAATGTATTATTCTCATTTTACTATCTGGTCTATATTGGATTATTTGTCATCGAAAGCGTTCAATAAGTATTATGCGCGCGACTTATATATTCTATTATAAATAGTCGAGCGTAAAATTTAGGATGTGGAGATGATACCGATGTTATTGAGTGTGTATGTTTGATATATATTTTAATGTATGCGCACTTAACGAAAAGTTTTATCTCTGGTGCGCGCGCATTTTGTATTGTTGCAACGCGCGACTATCACGTTACGCGGCGTAATGTTATTAGCCATCAAAGTGCACTGTTGTTGCTAATTTAAATTTGCAGTTTGAATTTGTCGAATTTGCATTTTATGTGCGCATCATTCACTCGGGTAGAGCGTGTGTGTATGCGCGTACTGGATAAAAATCGTAAAGCTCATAACACCGACCCGAGTCGACTGCTCCTGCTGCTGGTGCAGTTGCTCCTGGGATGGATGAATGAAGAAGAAGTGAGCTGGTTGCTTCGCATTGGTGTGTTGGCGCTCCGGCACAATAGCGCCTCGTAAACATTAAAACTCAGCCGACGTTGTCGTTTATCGCCTTCTGTTTGATTGCACGTGTTGTTACTCATTGGGCGCGCGCGCGCGAGCGACTTGCGTTTCATTGCGTTTTATTGCAATTCCTATAATGCGCGGATAATTCATGTATTCGAACGAGTTAGGGGTGCACACGTGCAAGAAAACGCATCGTAAAATACGAGGCGACTACAACTTTACTAATGACCGGTTCGTTTGCGTTAAATTAATTTATACCGAACACATAACGTGGCGCGGAATTTCAATCAGATAGCTGGCGCTTCAAATTGGGGAAAAATGTTTTGGCTGGGCGGTATAAGATTACAAGAAGATTTCCCAGCTGCATTTTGCGTTTAATTTATTTTCCTAAGCAGTATTTGTTTTTAATTGTACAAGTCGTAGATTGTTGTTGATCGAAGACAAATATTTTTAGGCTGGGAGTTCAAGTGGGATGAAGCCGATTTAGGGGTAAAGAGAATTTCGTTTGAAACGATTTAATGAAACACTTTGTATTTAATGGCATATCTAACATTGGTACTCATTTCTATAATTTATGATGTTCGCATTGTCGTCATCTTTGTCATAATTTGCACGATTCGCTTCGTAATAATTTCGTATGCTTTTACTCCGAGAGCACACAAATTCAGTCGGTCGATTGGTTGTTGGCTGATTCTGGAATTTGCTTTCTTATTCTTTTTCTCGTTCGCCGTTAATATGGGAAGCAAGATGTCATCCATTTCGATGGCGCATTAGTCGACTTGGCCGCGTGCCGAAGATGTTCGTTCCCTCAACGTTTTCCGAGTGCACAAATGATTCACTCGCGACGCGCCTCGATTCAATTCGCTGCGTGTACTCATTGACTAGTTATGCCCCGCGTTCGCTATAGGGTGAAGACGAAATAATTTCAATATGAGTTTTTGATTAAAAAAGTTGTAAAGTGAAATATGCTCGCTCTGCCTCCCTTGTCCTAATTCGCTTCGGCGAAAAATGAAGAACGACGTGCAAAGCCGACCTGGCCGACTCGGCCGGTCGGTCGGTCGTCCTGGCCGCGTTTCTCAGATTCGTGAAAAACGACGATGCCAAGTGAAAAATATGTCAATTAGGAGGAAGAAGGCAGCTCGCTTAACAATAGAAGGAGCGCGGCAGCAACGTATTGACTGTGTGTAATAATACACCCTTGGCTATAATAGTCGCGCCGCGTTTCCGATCTTTGTTCGCTTATCGATATTGCCTTTTCAACTTGTAGCATACACAGCGAGAGCGATATTTTTCGCCGCCTATCATAAGACATTTTTAAAATTCGCTGGGTAACGAATAAAATGTAATAAGAATATCTATCGCGGACCGATACGCGTTGTATAATAACAGCGAGCGGAAAAAGAGCAAAAGTCTGCGGACGGGCGAGCACGGTAAACAAGTAGTAAATTAGCAGTTAATTAGAAATGTGCATCAATGCGTTTTTCAAATAATGATGGCTGCCGGTAAGACTGGCGTTCTGATAGTGCGATTGCTACTAACAAGCGGTGTATGGCAATTAAAGAATATCTACGTGGCTATGCGGCGCGTGCTCGTGTAAACCGTGTAAAAGTATAGAAAACTCTTGGTGCCTTTTAATTGTGGTAATAAATTTCGCTCGATACGCACTTAGTACTTGCTCGCATGCATGCATGCCAGTTAGCTAAGTTGCGTACTTGATACTGAGCGTGGGTGGTCAAAAATTGTTTTAGGCACTTTTCCAATAGTACAAGTTGCAATCACACACACACACACACATTCATTCATTCGCTCATTCCAATCCTTGCGTTTTGAATCCGAATGCAGTGCAGTGTGCGGTGCAAATCAGTGTGAGTGCGTGTGCGGCGGTTTAAATGTAGAAGCAATTCGTCATTCTTTTGTTCAATGTTTAAACATATAAGTTATGTGAATGCGCGTGCACTTGAATTCAGCACCAACCACCGGATGGTAATATTAGTACGTTACGTGACGTAACACATGTCGTGCGCGTCGCGTCGTTCTAGCTTGGAGTATTTAATAAGAAAATTTATTGCACTTCTCTCGCGTATATGCGCATTACGTCTTTTGTGTAATAGTACAGAGCTGCTACTGCTGCTGCTTGTGAGACTTCCTTCTTCTTGTGCTACTGGCAGTCAGGCTACTTACTCCTCCGCGACTGCCGCCACCGCCGCCGTTGCTGCCATCGTTGTTGTAACCGAGTAGAAGCATTGATACGCAATCTTTTGCGATGCACGCGCGCACGAGACATTCCAGGGCGTGCTGGCTTTTTGTTATTGATTTATTAGGCCATGATCTATCGCCGTTCTGCTTTTACTTCTTGTATGGTCGCGCGCGTGCGTGTATTGCATTTATGTATCAATTAAAAATACGCATAGCGTCGCCCTGGCTTTGCCTCCTTGAAGCTATCTGGAGCGAAAAAGTGGTGGCGCGAACCAACAACGAACGACGAACGAACGAACAAAAAGCCTCGTCTCGGATGGAATTTTAATGAGGTGTACATATTTCATTCTCATGATTTATTACGGCGCGCAAGTATTAATTATTGCGAAATTTTAATTCATTAACAATTTATTGGCCGTCTTATTATTCGGGTGTTTTTTGTGCGGTTGAAATGAGGCTCTAATCGCTTAAATCAAATGCCCACATTTTTATGGCGTTGATTGCGTGTAATTATCATCATAGCCACACGCTTGCTTTGCCTGCCTGCTGCTTGCGGTGAAAGACAATAATGTGATTATTTCGTTTTACGTTTGTTTGCGTTTTGCATTTATAACGGGCCACCAGCCCCGGCCGCGGCGCATACTCACGTTTTGCGCGTGCAACCATTCAAATGGGGGCGATTTCCATTTAGTAAATAGGAGCGGCAAGGGCCCCCCGCATTTCGCGCGCTGCTTGCATCGCATTGTCCGCCGCCACGCCTGCTGAGGGTGTTGTTCCGCAAAACCGTCATCGCGTTTCCAATTTAAATGTAGATTAAAATTCCACCCAAAAACAAAAGGCGTTTGTGCTCGATGTGTGTGAATACGAATGTGTACATGCATTTTGTTTCAATGGGTAACGGGCGCGCGTGTGACTTTCTTTTGTTGTCCTCAACGAGCACCATGGCGCGCTTTTACAAGACAATTGTGACCACCGCCTCTTGCATGCATTACAGGGTGTTATTTCATTTATATTTCCGTCTAGCTAGCGGAATAGTTCAATTAGAAAAATTAATCTAATTACGGGACACACGGCACTTACGCCCTCAGGATTTTATGGTATTTGATTAATTTATTACATTTTAGTATCCTGTTTGCGAACTTATATTGGGTCCTGTTTACGCGAGGATGCAACTATGGGACAAGTAATTATTATTACTTTTTGTGGTATTTGAATAAAACAAGGAAAAATTATGGCATTTGAATGCGGCTTAAAAGTTACCCCAGTGCGCTTGCTTGTCAACCAGCATAGCAGAACGGGCGCGCTTTTAATAAACTTTTAATGAAGATATTAATATTAAAATGTTAGGCGTTTGTTTTCTGTGTTTATTTATGAATTCGCATGCAACCAAACAAAGCGAACGTCAGGGTATATGCGGCATATTTCAAAAGATGGAGTTTGCTTGCGGGCTAGTGTATGTGTGTGTAGCCGAACGTTTTCGTCAACTTATTTTCCGTCTGAGCACATTTTCAAATATTAATTTCTCGTAAATAATAGCGCCGCCCGCAGTGCCAGCCGTGGCGGCGATGTGTTTGTGGGGTGTGCAAGACTCATTCGCTCGCGCGGTCGCATTCTCATAATATACGTGGACTTAATACACACCGAAATCGTCACCTTTTTCACCGCCTCCCAAGTCGTTGGCGGCGTTATTGCAAATATTCCGCACCGGGTGCATCCACAAAGCAAGCAAAATCATAGCATGCCGCATGTTTTAATGAAGCCAAGTGGAGAATGCGTAATGAAAAGTTTGATCTCGTTTTGTATTTTTCGAAATGGCTCTCCTGGTATTTACCATTTTCAAACTAGTGTAGAAAAACTCGATGGAGTTTTATTATAGTTTTTAGCCCGCGCGATGAAGCAACAGACGAGAAAATAACGTACAACTTTCCTTAAGCCTTATTCGTTTTTTGTCCAAATTAAATTTCATATAATCACGGAAATTGTTTGACGTTTTTACACATTTATTTTGAACGTAAACGAAAAAGCAGCTGGTCCAGTAAATGGATAGCGGTTAAACAAATTTGACATTTTGCATCAGTGAACACTGATATGGGGCAGTTTGGGGGAGTTCGGGTCGTATATACAAAATGTTCCCGCGACTGGCTGGCTGGCTGGCTGACTGTGTAGAGTCGGTCGACTGGGTGGAAACTTTTAAAATTAATCACAATTTGAATAAAATGTGTTTGCATGGCCTGCGTGTGCGCCGCACGCCGGCCAGCGCGCGCTTGTTATTATTGTTGTAATTAAATTTAAACTTTGCGCGCATGAATCTGTGTGCGTGTTTCACGCAATAAACGAGTTTATATAGCTGGCGTCTAGCGAACAACTTTGCAAAAAAGATGACTTTTCAACGGGCACCACCGCGCACACACCGAGCAAAGTTGAATTTTTAACGATGCCTTTCTCGCTTTCGCTCGCGCGCCCCTTGCCGCTACTCAAATTTTCCTAAGCAACTTTTGTGTATTAAGGCGCATTAATGCGGTTTCAGTATTTCAATGTTTATCCAAATAATAAAGACGTGCCTCGTTATGCCTCTCCTGCGCTTGCTGTTTGAATGCTAAACGTATAATTGAATATATCCAATTACTGTCACTGATATTGCCATATAAAAAAATCTGTGTTCTGGACAAGTTAATAAAATTTCTTGTTTTTCTTTCGCTCTGTTGCAGCATACATTAACTGGTCACTCGGGAAAAGTTCTGGCTGCAAAGTTCTTGGGCGAATCCACCAAGGTTGTCACCGGCAGTCATGATCGAACGCTTAAGATTTGGGATCTTCGAAGTCGTGCATGTAAGTAGAGTGGTATACTAAGTAATAATAGTTTATTTAGTTGCATTGTTGTGGGTACTCGCTAGCGCATAGAATTGAAATGAATAATATGCAATGCGAGTCTGAGAGACAGACGTGGAACAAAATGTTAATTGGATTTGAAAAATTTTCGAGAGCACTTGCGACGCGATGCCAGAAAGAAACAGGGCGTGCGCGAGTGTGTCTCGCAAAGCACGTAGCTTCATTTGATGCGTAATCCTAATTAAGCGAAACGACGTAATGACGCAACGCACAAACGACATAAAATTACCGGGGTGTGCTCTGGCTGTTGCGTCTCTTCTTTCGCGCGTGCATACGAAGAGAGCGACAACGCTGCAGCAGCAGCAGCAGCAGCAACAACAGCAACAACAACAACACTTGTCGCATGCGTTGGAAAAACGCCGAGCGCAAAGACGCAGCACACCGGAAATTGTTAATTGAATTAAAAATTACTTTAGCACTTATTTTATTTAATTACGCTGCCGTCCGAAAGTTAAACACAACTTGCATAATTGCAATTACTTCATGTTTGCGCTGTGCTTTTGTTTTTCGGTTAGAATTAGTTTTACGCGTGAACAACGTAACGAAAATAATGCATGCCGAGGCGCTGCGAGCGAGAAGAGATTAACATAAAAGTGAGTTGTTTTATATTTTGACTTGCAAAGTAAATAATTTTTTAATGCATAGCGAGCGCACGTAGCTTGAAAAAAGTAGCGAACTCGGCGGACAGTTTAATTGAAAATCAATTCATCGCGTATGAAAACGAACAAACACAACATGAAAAGCGAATAGCAGACAAAATGCAAAACGAGCGATAAAACGCATCGTACTTAAAATCGGTACGTTTCATGTCGGTGGCTGTGGCGGCAGCAGCAGCAGCAGCAGACCGTAAAAAGAGAACCAACCGCCGCCCCAATACTGATGACGGCCCCCCCCCGTTTCATTGATGATGCGATGTCGATGAGAGGACATGATGATGATGATGATGATGGCAACGACGACTACTACGACGACGATGATGATGATGATGCGCTCGAGTGTTTGTCACTTGACACAAGTGCCATCGTTGATCTAATAAAGCATCAGTAATTGGATAAATTAACGATCCGTTTTTTGTCCGCGCCTGTATCTCGCACACACCCTGCTCCTGCTGCGCGGTTTGGTTTACTAATCGCGATTGTGTTTGTGTTTGCTTTGACACTTTGCTCCCCAAAAACCTCGAATGGGACAAAAGTTGGCGGCTGCGTGTGTTTATCCATTAGTTATAAATGTGGTCATGCTTTAGTGGTTTACTTTTTTTACTCTGTGTGCAGGCATTGAAACGAAATTTGCGGGGTCCAGTTGCAACGACTTGGTGACGGCGGACGGCGGCGGTTCGTCTATTATCAGCGGCCACTTCGATAAGCGCATTCGCTTCTGGGACACGCGCTCCGAGTCGAGCGCTAACGATATCATTCTCAATGGCAAAGTTACCTCACTGGATCTCTCCCGAGGTGAGTTTTATTCCACTTTTTTCACGATCCATACCGACACACTAACATCATACCCGACCTACCTATCCACGTTATTGGGGGTAGCTGTGGTAGAAAAAAAGGCCGGCATGATGCAAAAGTGTAGCTATCACTTTTTCGTATTTTATTTTATGCACACGAGCTAGAAAGGGGTTGAATAAATAATAATGTCCCGGTTTACGTATCCTCCTTAACCGACATTCGCGTTCATTCGCTCATTCCACCGTAATGACTATGTCTACTTTCGGAAAGTGGCAGATTTAGTTTACGGCTCACAACATTTTCTCGATTGGCAGCCATTTAAATTATTACATTTATTTTTGCCACTCAGTAGTAGTTATACGGCTCGCAGTGATACCGTGTGAATAACAGTCGCATAAAATATTAGTGCACGTGGTAATGGTTTTACAAGTTTAAAATAGGAATAACTCAGTGTATTAAAATTGCAAGGAGTTAAATTAAATGATGTCGTAATTCAACATTAGATTATTTAAGGCCGCTGAAGTTTAGTACATCACCAACAGGTTTTGCTTTTTCGCGTTTTGCATTATTTAAAAGATTGCCGCAAGATTTACGTGCGCTCTCTTCGTAACGTTACGCGCAAGTAGTGTGCGAGCGCCTCCTTCTTGTTGATGCTTGCGTTTCGTCCTCGCACGGAATGGCTAAGGATGAGAGGCTAGCTATTTGGTCGAGCGAAAGCGCGCGCGACGTTGGTTTATCCTTGGCCGGTTAAATTATTTAACAGCGCACTCCTTCCTTCCGCCTTCTTGCTTCGTCGGTGCACAGGCTTCACTGTACTACGTGAGAGTGACGCATCTGCGTTCATTCGTTTCGTGGAAGTTTAATGTCATTATCATTCCTTTTCATTGCACTACTTAACGAATACACCCAACCCTGCCAAAAGCGCATTCGGTCGTAAGACGCAAAGTGCATGTGGCATTTTGTAAAAGTTGCATCACCACCACTACCGCCATCATTATCAACCCTCCTGCTGGTTTTTGGCGCTTGGTGTTCCCCTTATTTTTCATTATTTGTGAAAATTTGTATTTACTTTGCAGATGGCAAATACTTGGTCACATGCGTGCGCGACGATACGCTTAAGCTGCTCGACCTCCGGAAGTGCCAAGTTGTTATGACGTTCAGGTAATCATTAAATTTTACTACACTTGCTGAAATTACGGAAGGGACTCGATAAAACGCGGCGCGCGGCACGGCGTGGCGCCCGCCCTGAAATTGATTGAATATTTATTTTAATGTAACGAACGTCTTCGTAATTGATTTTTGGTTGACTTCCGCTTGCTCGCAAGGACGACGGAAGCGACGTAGGCCGTTTTCAGGAAGAGTTCTGCTGACGGCGCGAGTATCTCAAACGCGAGTGCAATTTCGCTCAACGATTATTACGATATCAAACATTATGTTATGCGCGCGTAACGTGAAGCGTGTGCTCTCGAGTGCTGAAAGTTTTTTACGTCCCTGACTTGGAATATTTTGAGCGAGGTATTATGAATATGTTTATGCCATCCATATAGGTTATAGGTAAAAATACATAACCATCTGGGCTCGTGATTACTAATTGGATTTTCGTTACGGCTTGCTTGTAATAACTATTCGGCGTATGAAGTGTGCCACTTGGCGAAGGAATCCCGGACGGGGTTAAGTTCATGCAGGAATCTAATAAACATCGTTTAAACAACTTATTTTCCATCTTTTGCGGCATTGCATCGTGTTGTCGTGGTGAATGAGTAGCGCGTGGCTGACTGCTTGCTTCGAGGAAGGATGAAATCTTTTCCTCGTATTTTGCATTTTGCTGCACGCATGCCAGACATCCTGACGATTCCTTCACTTGGATGCGTCGTGTGGTGTGTGTGGGGTGCCGGCTCCTGCCGCCCCGTTGAAGAACACACAGCAACCATTATTAAATGCATGCGCGCTCTTTACGTACGTACGAACGCTGCCTGGCTGCCTTCTGGCTTTCGCACTGCTTCCACGGGATTTTCTTCATCTTCCGCTTGTCGTAAGTATGCGCGAAAGCGAGCAATCGACCGACCGTGGAATCCCTTCGAGATTAAAATAACTTTTCCTATTTATTCTTTGACCGTAGAAGAGTTCATTCTACGGAATAAAAACCTCGTGATACATTAAAACGCATCCCCTTTTAATTGCTTGGAAGTCATTGGGAATGTCCCTTGAATGTTCGTGCGTGAACTGTATAAATGCGCAAAACTTTTAAATACTTGGCGTGGATTTGAATAGGCGCTTGGGAATAGTTTCGGTGATGTATTGTGCGGACACTCTATATAATTTCATTATATATAAAAGTGCATTTGCAAACTAAGCAGTCACTCCGCGCGCTGCATGTTTGAAAAGTGTGTTTGATGGTATTTTCCTGCCAGGAGTCAGTTCTTTTCCTATGCCTCAGCGTTCTCCCATCTTCTTGATGTAGTCCTGAGTCATCTGCGTGGAAACGTAGGAAGCAGAAGGATGGAATGGAAAAGCCGGCCGTGCTGCTGCCTAGTTTCGTTTATCAGGAAAACTCTTGGCTGGGGCGCATACAACAGGTCGCTCAGATTAAGATAAGCGTGCGCGCGCGCGCCCGCGTCGTGCGTCGTCTTCGTATCACCATAAAGTCATCTTTTTCTCCTATCGTACGTCATTAATCTTAAACAGCGCGCGAGCACTCGCGCACATACAGCGTTGGGGGAGAAAAGCCCTTTTTCCAGCAATGTGGGAAATCGCTCATAATGCATATAATACTCACACACATATGCATAACTAGAGCGCGTTGAGCGGCGGCGGAATCCTGTATGTAAATGTGCGACCCGTAAGGAAGGAGGAGTGCTTTATTTGATGAACTTGCCGCTTGTAAATTATGCGCGCGATCATTTTTTACGCTTTCATAACGATGTCATCGTATATTAGCTCTGCGCCCTCTGTTCGCTCGAGTGTCTTAAAAGTCTTCATCCGATTTCAAATGGTTTTATTTACGTTAATAAATCACACAGGCGGCAGTTGTTTCTTGCGAGCGTATGCGCGCGGGCGCGTGTTCATTGTACTACCGAATGTGTTTTAACATTGTTTTCCTGTTTTCTTGCTTGCAGTTGTGAAGGCTTCAAAGTCGGCTGTGACTTTGCACGCGCGACATTCAGTCCCGATGGTCAGTACGTTGCGGTGGGCTCGGCCGATGGCAGCGTTTACATTTGGAGCGTGGCGACGTCCGGCGTCGAGACGATCCTCAAGGAGCACACGTATGTATCATCCCCATGTGACCATCATCATCATTCATCCAGTTCCCGCTTGATTCATTCATCATGCTCTCGCTCATCCCTGTCCTCGATTGATGTCCGCGCTGCCCTTCCTTCCTGCGCTCCGTATATCAATTAGACACATCGAGCGAGTCTATAAGTACATTTAGTGTGGACATCAATTGTTGATTCGTTTCTTGCACGCTTTGTGAAGATCTCATGGCCTCTTCTCCAGGTCCGCGACGACGGCAACAGCCTGGTGCCCTTACGGTCACTACCTCGCAAGCGTGGATCGCTGCCGCAAAGTGGTGGTCTGGGGCGATCACTGATACACACCCCTTCGACCGTTGGCGGTTCCACGTGCGCAATCAATCTGTGATCGATTTCTGGATGCGTCTCTTCGCTGTTTTCCACGAACGTATACGGTCGAAGAACGAACACCGATACAATAACAATAATAATCAATACCCTATCATTACACACACGTTTACTCACTACACGTAACAGAACACAACAGCCATTTTGCTACTCAGGTGACATAATACTTTGAGCCATTCTTTCAAGTTATACATATTTTTATTACTTGTACATCACGTATGCATCACATTCGTGCTGATAGTTCATACATTTTAAGTCTGTTTTTACTTAAGGTAAGATTTTCTATTCAAAGAACACCAATGCAGCAAAAAGTTTTACGTGACAATTGCGCCAAATACTCATTGATCACACTTGCAACTTTGGCAAAACTGGGCAATATGTTTTCAAATATATTCGAATGATCAAAAACGAAACGTAAATATCTGTGACACTTTGATCCACTCTGAAAAATATTCTGCTACTGACGATAATAATTGAATTCAATAAGAGTCACTCAGATACACACTATGCATGTTGATCAATATTTTGTTATTGCTGAACAATATTTACCTTTACAGATCAAATAACATTTCCAACTATAGCGTGCCTTGTTCTCAAATTGTATGTTTGGCAATTAACTTGATTACAATGAATTGAAATGGTATTGCGAATGATCACCGCTGAAATGATGGATATTTCATATTGTTCGCATCTCATTCGATATCATATATATTCGTAATCATTCACTCGTATGCAAAGAGTCGTTCGTTTGCATAAACTCATCAAATATTTTCGCCAAAAATATTGTAATCAATATGGACTGATAAAATTGCAAATTAATATTAAGTAGCTTATATTTACGGAATCTATGAGAAGTTTATTATTTGGTTATCGGTTACTTATTGCCATAAATATAAAAAATGCTTTTATAAAGTGATGATTTTATTAATTGTAGAGTAGCTTACTTAAGTAGTCACAGATATAATTGTGAATGTAGACATTACTCTTGGCAACTGGTAACACGCTTATAACACTTATTTGCGCAGTTGCTTTGCGCAGATCTTAGTAGCTCAGCACAGCTGATCAGACTTAAATCTAATTTGCCTGGTGAATTGTTTATTGAGGTTAATGTGTGTGATCAGTGAAATTATTGGTATGTATTAATTTGTTATTAATTTATACATATAATTGTTAATTCGTCTTCACTCGACGATGTGTTTAGAAATGTATAGCGCAAGTATGGTAAGGAGTGCACTTCATTGACATGCAGGAGTTTGTAATAGTTCATGAGGGTTTTAAAAGAAAGATGAGTAACAGTAAAGCCCTAAAATAAGGTGAAAGTGTTAAAAGCTTCCAAAGTGCTGCTTAAGAGCATGTAGCAGGTGTTGTGAACGTCGCGTTACTCTGCTTTGGGTAAAGGAAACACTTTGTGGTTTTGGAAGCAGCTGCATCGAGGACCTGTAATTGGTGATTTGACCATTTTGCTATTATCCACATGAAGGAAATGGGTAAGAGTGCCAATGTGGCAACTAAAACAAAGGGTCTTTTTGTGGATAGTCTCAGTGGGCTGTTGTCATTTAGTAATTGTAAAATTTGTATTTAGGGTCACCATATTGGCAGCATCTGTGGAAACTGAAATCTGACCATAATGTTATTAGTTATGTGAATGAAACCTGCTGCTAAGGCAAAGAAGTAAAACAGTAGTAACAGCAGTAACAACCAACAACAACAACGAAAACGCCAGCAGGAGAGGATATTAGGACTTTACTGGTGTAAACTACTGCAATGGCAGCTGGAGCACACATGTAGAAATTGATTTGATAAAGTTGGATGCAGAACGGGAAAATGAGAAGTTCGCCTGCTGTTTGCTGTGTCTTTGATGAAGTAATTTATTTTCGAAATAAGCTGCAATTTAGGCAAATTTATGGAAATGGCAAATTTCGCACCGCCCCGCTATGGCAGGCGGGCCGACACGCGCGTGCACTGCGCGGAAGATTAAAGTTCGTCGTACGTACTTTGGCATATTAAATTAAGAAAATTATTAATTCGTTGTTTTGTTCGCAGATAGAGGAGCATGCTGTTGGCGTTGGTAGTTCGTCGACTAGTTTGCGAGTATTCTCGCTTGTCGACTGCACATCCAATTCGCACAATATGCGCGCACACCGACACAACACCCTCCCGACCCACCAGCACCCAATGTCTTGAATCTCTTTGGGATGATGAACGTGCGCCGAGATGAATTATATTGAAAGTGAGCTGCGACGAAGCACGAGAAATTCCATCTCCAGCCGAGAGTGCCGCCGACGTTCGCAGACCGGGTAATTAATATTCCAGGGGAATCTTGTTGTCTAGTCATCAGTTGCCGGCGTTTGACGATTTTCACCTGGAGCTGTTCACAAGGTAAGAGAGTTATTATGCCGTTTGCACTACTTACTCTCTCTGTGCATAGATTTAAGAGCGGAAAAGAATGAATCGCTGAACAATTGGGTTGTACCTACGTCGACATACTGCATGTGCTGCGTGGAAAAAACGCGATGAATTGAAAACGCCGGAAAGGTAAAATATTACATGTTTATTCCATTTCGCAAAGTTGCTACTCAAACTCGCCGCTTAACGATTCGTTTGCACAAGCCGGGAGGTGGATGGAGAATTTGCGAGCGCAGCACAAATTCGCCAACGCTAATAACTCATAAAGTTATCATCAGAAAACTAAGTTGCGCGAGCGGCGAAAAACTCGGGGAAAGCACACATTTTATACCATTTTATAAGCGAGCCGGAATGTTGACCGAAGCGTTCGTTTCTTTCTTTATTCGGAGCTAAGTGGATTATCCAGTTATATTCGACAGATATTTAAATAGGATGGATGAGGTCACTTGGTGGCTCTATCGCATTTTACTTGTCGACCGGAAAGCTGAGACCTCATCAGGGTCGAGCCTAAAATCCCATCCGTGCCCGGCTGGCATATTTGATATATATATAGAAAGAGGGAAGAGGGGTGGAAGAGAAAGAGTCTGCGTTCGAGGTTTGGGGGGATATGCGCCTTTGCGCGACCACCAACGCCACTGGTGCTGTCGCCGCCGACGACATGACCGAAGGCCAGTTACGAAAGAAAATCCGTCGGAATTGAAGCCATCGCTTAGAGATTGGATATTGAGCAAGCAGCGTAAGCGTGCCGTACGCGAACCAACGAATCAATCCGGCATTTACTGTGGACAAATTCGTCCGAGCCAAGCAAAGAGGCAACCAGTAGATAGATAGAAAGATACAGTGAGAGGAAGGAGTCTGCCGCTGCTTCTGTGATATATGTGCACGCGATGATAGAGCCCCGATCGCAGTGGACGAACAACGTTGAAGGCGATTTAAAATCGCCCTTCAATTCAGTCCAATAATATACTCAATCGGACGTTAACCATTCGGAATCGTTTCGGACGCTTCTTATTTTCTATCTATTCCTGATGACATCCACATAATTTTCTTCTTCTCGTGCGTGCTCTTCTTTTACTTCTTTCAACAAATATAAATCCGATGCGCAATTGTAATATTCCTACGCTTGAATGGGTTTCTTTTTCTAGATGAACTGTAGGTACTGAAAGTATATATTCACCTAATGATTTTCTCGTGGCTATGCAACCTACGTAGTAACACAGTAATTGTTGTTTACTACGGAAGTGATTTGCAATTTTAATTCCGGTGTGTTTTTAGTTGTGTTTATTAATTTTAAGAGATACGAAAACTGCGGCCTGGGTTCTGCTTAGCTTTGCATCGAACGACCAAATGCAGTCAACGTAACAAGTACTTCCGCAAAATACGAAAAGTTTCGGGTACTCGCTCCATCGTAAAACGAATATGTTTGAAACACATTGCCAGGCGGTGGTGGTGACTGTGGTGGCGGTTGCATTTTCGCATGTGTACGACGACGATGGGCGGCAAACGTATTTTTGTTAGGTTGAAACTGGAGCGGCAACGGCGCACCAAACAGCCACACAGCTGCTGTCGTTTCCTGCTTATACGACTTTGCAAAGTCGAATTTCGTCCACAACTTTGTCCGTCCTGCCGAAATGTTATTAGAAAATTGAATGTTTTCATTTGGCTAAAAATTTTTAAATGCACATACCACAAGATTGCCGCCGCGCATAAAGTTGCTGACCTATCTACAAGTCGCGGGGGTTGATGGAATCGTAGCAAAACAAAGAACGACATGAGTGAAAATCAAACATGATTACGGAATTAACGCGCGCGCGTTGCTTATCATTTACATTGACTGCGTCGTGCTCGACGTCATGCACGCGTTTCATCGCGTTGTCTGTTTATCTGTTTACTTTGCAAACATAAATTTCGTCTAGAGGGAAGCGCAAGCAGCGAAGGCGGCAGTATTGTGGTGAGACTCGTGTGACGTTAAAGAGACGCCCCGAAATGGAGCGCGCGTGCCACTTGAATAATACCGTGTCAACTTGCGTGTTCACACTTCCTTCTACCAGCAATTAATAATTTCGCGAGCGTGCGCGCCGCATACAAGGTGTTTGCGGCAGAATCAGCCAGGTGTATTTGCTTGCCTAAATGAACGATTAGGACATTAATTATTCACCTACCACTACTACTACTAGTACGTTTGGACAAATCGCAAGTTTGCGCGTGGTCCTCGTCGATGTCAGCGTAACACAATGCTTGAGTAATCGGAGCAAGTGGCGGCGAAGATAAGGCATTAAATTTTCATTGGGCTGCCTGATAATGCGGTTAGTTGTTGGGATCGTCTCTTGAGTGGTATCGGAGATGGGTTTGGTTGCTCACCGAGGGCGGCTTGCTGCGAAAGCAAGCACACGCTTGTATTATTGTGCGCTATTAGATGAGTATTGGTATTATGTGTTGTATTGGCAATAATTCAACGGGCCCAAAACCAGTCACGATTTTGCAGCCGTGCACTACTAATATTACACAGCCAGCAGCAGAAGCAGCCGCCCGATCTTTCTGGGTGGTGTTGTTGTTGCTGTTGCTATTGCTTCGATGTCGCGTTGCAGTTTCGTATTGCGTTTCGTCGAATTAAGCGCTTCGCGAGCTCTCCAGACATACTGCGAACAACAACGAACCCACTGCAGCGTCGACGGCGGCGGCGGCAAGCAAAGCAACCCGAAACCATCATCATCATCCGCACATAGATCCGACCGCCGCCGCCACCCGCCTCCTCGCATTGGAAAACAGCACAACCGTTTCCGATTTAGTTTAGCCAACTTTAGCTATTCGAAACATCCCGATAAACATCTTATTAAATCCTCAAGCTTCTGGCCTCGGTTCGCGTTCGTTCGCACAATACATGTAGGATGCTCGCTCACTTAGCATCTTTATTTTATTGCTTAATGCTAATGCGGCGCTGAACTTTGCTGAAAATTGCTCGTATAAACACAAATAGTCGCCGCAATAATTTAGCGATGTGTCTTTAATACGTTTATTTCTCCTGCTGCTGCAAGCGTACATTTATAATAAATTGCCAAATAATCTAGTGCACCATTTATTTTGATTGCAAATTACGCGAATGATTGAAACGTGCTTGGGACGCTGTACACGCCTTGATGACTGAAAGCAATTGCAAGTTGTTTGCAATGATAATTTCTATTTGCATATTTTATGAAGAGCCGAGGAGGATGGCATCGTCGCGCGGCACCACTCCTGATTCCGCACTCATCGCGCGTTATTCATATACAAATATAAATAAATGTAACATGCAAGGAACGATAAACAAATATTTTCCTCGTCGTCCGACTGTGTGTGTCGTTCGCGTATTCCCAAAAAGATGCAAATGCGCAAACATTCGAGCAGCGCGCACGGCCTGTACATCCTTCAGGAGCGATGTCAGTTTATGAGTTTTTCGCAAATTTCGTTGCCGAAACGAAGCAAACGCGCATTTTCACACGCTCCAAATATTTTCACGATGCTCCATGCCGCCTGCCACTGCATTGACAGCTACACGCGGAGGAGGCGAAAGCCTCCAGTGAGTTTATTACGTTACGTTTGTGTTTGAAGTGACGAAAAGTGCTTTCGTGCAAAACTTGCAACTCTTTTCATCGAGTGCGCACGGGCGTGCTCTTCATTTGAGGCGCACTGAAACAAAACCGAAAATAAAAAACATTGCATATATTCACAACCTCGGAACTGACGACCATGGGGGTGGCAAACGCATTATTTGTTGTTTGCGGATGAATCTTGGTAACATTTGCGAAAGGTAGAGAGATGTCATCAGGAAATCAGAATCATAAACTAAACACTCTGCCGACAGATTGCAAGCAAGTGGGTGCACAAACGGACGTTTTCTTCATTCGTTATGCATTCGGCATTTGTGACGCAACCAACCCACTTACGTATACGCACATGTATACATACATACGCGGGACGGGGGCGGCGGAAGGAATTGGGTCTAAGTGCACGTGCAAGACGATTTCAGCTGGTGGCGCACACGGTAACAGACGCGTGTTGTTTCTTCTTTGGCAACGGGGGATGGGGCGGCAAGCGTTACAGTGGTTGCCGCTTATCAATAATGTATGAGGCGGGAGCAACGCGACCGCAACATAACACAATGCACACAGCAGATTACAATATTTGGTGAGATACATGCTGCTGTCTTTGCGTTTCAAATGGGGTGGCTGGTGTGAGGGGCGCATACGCAACACATGCGTATTTTGTGAGAATGATGTGTAAGCAAAACACAAATACAAATCACAGTCATTAGAATTATAGAATTAATTAGTGATAAAGTTTTCCCATATGTCGCCGATTTCCCTTCGAGCTATTCGTGAGCAATAGTTTTTGGATCGTTAAAACTAAAGTATCCATCTAATTTATAGAATTTATTTTACTCGGTATATGAAGTGCAACTGTTTGTGGAACAAATGCTTTACGATATGAGAAAATTATACTACATGGAGTAGTGTTTAGTTCAGTATTTCAGAAGTAAACAAATATTTTATGTAAATTTTACATTACAAGTTATAATTTGCAAATACATTATATGAGGTCTTGTTAGTTGAGGATATTATCGACTAATTAATATTCACATTTGCAGCGTTTTTGATATCATCAAAATTTTGTGTAATTGTCTTTGCGTTATAATTTAATCCAGCGTTGATTAGAGGGGTTAATCATTGATTAGTATCAGCTTATCGGTCTAATAGAAGGGCGTGGGATCTCTCATAATTCGCGTGCGAATAGCCATCGGAGCGATGTTGAGAATGCGTGCACCAAGCAGTTTATCGCTCTCCTAATAGAATATCTATCGAAAATAACAGTTTGTTTGCGGGGATAGCAAAACGGGGACGGGAATCGCTCACTAATGTACACATGTGGCGTCTATTAGATTGAACCCTTGCGATGGTGCCGAGCGGAAGGCGAATTAACAGGAAAGACCTAAGATTTCCGAATGGCCCTGACGCACGCAAGAAGCGAGCACCTTAGTATAGCCCAGGAATACAGCAGATAGTAGACCCAGTGGGGGATGGACACTTGGAGTATGATTGTGCACCGCAAGTGTAGTAAGTCGAAAGAGCACATTTGCCGGCCGAAATAACTTAGCTTACTCATCCCCTTCGCTCCTTCCTATTTTATACGTGAAGAAACAGCACCACGACGGAGAGAGTTGTTAAGCTTGAGGAATAACTGGCTGGCGGAAAGCGTCATATCATTAAGACAGGGCCATATCATCAAGATTCGGGCATGGCTGTGCTGGCAAGTGTACGTATACGATCGACTTTAGTTGCGGGACGGTAGGGCGGTAGTGACGCAGCGCACATTTAGAGTTCAGCGCCTCCTAATCGAGCGATTCGGGATCGCGTATACACATCTATGCGGATATGGAATTCGAAATCACATCGGCAGTATCGGTGGCGTGCGTGGCGTGGATGCGTGGCTGTGCTGTGCTAGCTAGCTAGCTGGCTGGCTGGCTGGCTGGCTGGGAACGATTCCTGGCTGGTTCGTTGCACAGAAAGTGATCGTGATTAGATTGCGGTTATTGGATTTCATTTAGGTTCGTGTAAGCGCCGGGGTGGGAAATGGCAAGGGTTGGCGCACTGATAATGAAATTCATTTTCCAAAGTGGAGATGGATTTTTTATGAATTGTCGAATCGGCGTTCAATTATTGCGCAAACGCAATTATATTTTATAATGCATATACAAGCTGGTTGAGATGATGATGATGATGATGATGATGACGGTGAAATTCGATTTGAATACGTGCGAACGCATGCGGCTTGGAAAGCGGTAGTGCATCACCGGTTGAGTTTTACCATGCATTGTACCTGCACATCGTATTATAACGCAGCACCAAGACTACTAGTCTAGTAGAGTAGTCCACGATCTAATTCAATCTCGCGCATGACGCATTTCCATTACGTTTAATGTGATATCTCCATAAGCACAGGGGCGCCGAACTCTCATTACCCCGATGAATGCGCTGCATACATACGCGTGCGTATATCTTGCCAATACAAAGAGGCGGTGGTGGCGGCAACGGCAGTGGTAGCGCCCCATATTCGAAAGCGAAGCATCGCAAACACCAAATGGGGCAAATATTCATCACATTGTGATTTAGCATCTCATCACACGATCGTGCGTTTGCACTGATTCGCTGTATAACAATAAAGCAATAGGCTTTCGGAAGGGCAGGAAACAAATTTTAATTTTGTAAATTTCATCTTTATGGAATCAATTTAATTAATTTAAAATCGATTTAATACTTTCATGCATAGCAATATATTCCATTTTACTTTATAGTTTTTGTGTAGTAATAATTTTAGTTGTTTTAGTTTTATTTATCTTACAAAAGTGTTGTGCGCATGGATAATTGTTTTGGGCCACTTGGTAGATGATATAGACCATACACAAACTGGATGTAAATCAAACACGCCCCATGATAGATGCCTTTATCATCAATCGATTACGTCGACTGATCGTAACGAATTAATAACGGCGAACATTCGAAGAGCTTTCCATGCATGTCAACGCATAATGTGCGTACATTAACAACAATTCACTCGGCCGTTGTCGAACACTGTTGCACGTACGTTGCCACTCTCTTGTCATGTTATTGCATTGAAATATGCCAGCACAGGACGGAAACAATGGGTTTAGCTAGGGATGTGTACGCATCATATAAGAAGAATGTGGTTGATTTATTTATATTGCAAAGTTAAAAATGAAATTAATTGGCTGCTGGGAAGACGGATTCTTCTTCATCAGCATCAACAATGTTACTCGAGAATATTTTACACGGATGCATACGCGCGAAAAGGAAAATTTGAAAGGGAAACCGAAGCCGAGGGATTAATTAACGTCATTTGGCCGAAACCGGAAGAGTGGAAAACAGCAACAGAAGCAAGCTAAACGCTGCGCGCTGACGTCAATTCCGCGTCGCATTTGCCAGTCAGCATTTTCGCGATCAACGAATATGCGCGCACAATTCGTTGCAACTATAACCAACCAAAACAACAACTCGCCCAACCAACTCAATCCCATGAGTGTGCTTGAACTTAATTTCACTATGGCGAGTTTTATTTATTCATTGTTTATGCACATATTTCACATATTTTTAGCCGTCGCAGTTGATATTTTATTCTTGTGCTCTTCGCAGTACCCGACTTTTTTTTCGACCGCTGCACTAAATTATTAGGACTAGAATGTGAAAATGAATTGCATAGTGGGCAAACAGTTTAACTAAGCGCTTGACTGATTGGTAGCGTTCCGTTGCACGAATGTACCTACCCTTGCGCAAAAATGCAGTTTTAATTAAATCATGCAGGGCGTATAAACACTCGTACCTAGTAAATTCAATGTGCATGCATGTGTATGCAGTGTTCGGATGAAGTACATGTATAATTCGCGGAGTGAATCGCGTGCATATTGCATGTGGTAATAGGTCAGGCGCAACGCGCGCGCAAAACCGGTGCGAGGGGCAAGCAGCAAACGGTAACTGCGGCGGTGGCGGCAGCAGCACGCCTGCCACTGACATCACTGTAATTTAACTGTAATTAAAATATACACTCAGCGCCGCCGAATTTTCTGCTTACACGCTTTGATGGACGCGACTCATTCAACTTGATGACTTTACCAACTCAACTAATGCAACATAAATGCGTGTTGAACGTAAGAACCGTGATATTTTTTTATGTAATGTATAAAATGTGTAGCATTCCCAGGGTCTTGTCTTCAGAGAGGTTTAGTAACATTTCAATTTTATTTACTCCGGCCGTGCAGTGTCCGACATCGAACGGACAGAAATGTTGAGGGAAAACTGCTATTTTATAAAAGTGATATCTGCGGTTATGTGGGGATCAACGTTGCGCCTCCCCAATATCCTCTTCATGGATGAGTCCTGGTTTCGGATCCCATCGCACACTGCGTGGTGCCGGTTGATTTGTGGTCGAGCGAGGAATTACTGTAAGCAGAGACGTTACTCCTGCTGTCTGCGGTTAACTGCCTTGTATGATTTAGAGACCGCAATCAATTCCGGCATATGTAGCTGTGTGTTTCGTACGCTTGGGGCAGGCCGCATTGGCACACACGCACACGAATGGGTATTGCCACCGCAAGCAACAGCTTTCCAACACACTCGTGCTCGCCATAACGTTTCAGCACGCGTAATGGTATTGCGCGGAAGAATAGAGCCGCCCCCGCTGTACGTACTACAATACGTACGGACGTAATCCAAGCTCGATGAGCAGCGAGGTAACATACGAGAAACGCGCGAGCGTACACATCTTCGTCCAGCAAAGTGCGCAACCCACAAATAGCATTATAAAGCGCGGTCGGTTGCTGCGGGTTCTCGCTCTTCTACGTGAGCGCGCTGAACGTGAAGAAGAGAATGTTGTATGGGAGGCGGCGGCGGCGGCGGCGTACAGGATCGACTTTTCCTCACAACACTCTCTGTCCGACCGATAGGTCTTGTACACATTGCCGACGTAAAGATCCTTGAGCTGCTTGTGGCATGCTTTGGCGTTGTGTGCTGCGTGCGTCTTTGGCGAACAAGAAGAAGAAGAAGAAGCAGCAGAAGAAGCGGGTCGGTTCGGTGACGTGACGCAAATGCTACTGTTCTCAAGGGAGCCAATCAACCCGCCACTGCTGTCGTCGCCGCCGCCGCCAGGCTTTGCCTTGCGAGAGAGTTCACATAAAACCCATCACAATATACTCACAATTAAGAATCTGTTTTATCGACCCTCTTTGCCCTTTTTATACTTTACTTTCTTTACTTATTTTTTACTTGCTTATCTGGCAATGAATACTATATGCTTTTCATTTGTTTCAGGTTGTTGAGTCTACGTGTTGTGTTTTACCACATGGAGCATTATTTACGAACTACATTTTATAATATGACGGTTTAACCAGCAAGAAGGCCACAAAACGTTCTCAGTGAGAGGCTTTGAAACTCATGCCGCTTCTCCCTTAAGGCGGTAATGTTCATTTGTGTGAAATTGCATGTTATCAATTGAAGATTGGCTCCACGGGGCGTTGTTGGCGTTGTTGTTGCGGCGCACCTCCAACTAAATGCCACGTATATAACATTGGTTTAGCGTTATCCTATCTATTTAGGGCAGACGTTCGCAGTGAACGTACACACAAGAACGTATGTGTGCACGTAGGAGAACTTCTTCGTTCCAGGATAGTTGTATCGTGGCAAAGCTACTAACACACGAACGCGCATATGGCAAAGACGGTAATCCGGACGGATACTTCCAACATTGCGAAGTCACAACTCTTCCCCAGTGTTCGTTGAGTTGTGCTGGAAAACCTCATTGTATACGCAGTGCCATTCTGCAGCGACATCAAGTTTGTCTTATGGTTTTGCTCGATGCATACACTGGCAACGCAAAACAGTTACAAGAAAGGATCAACAGGAAGCAGATAGGCATCGTATTATTTAAGAGAATTACACAGTAATATTATTCTTTAATGAGTTGCTTTAATATCATTTCAATGTTTCCATTGTTCATAACATTTTATAATCGGTATTATTTATCTTTTCAAGGGATTGAGTGCTGAAGAGTAAAAGATAATTGTTGAATTGAAGTATTTACACTTACTTGCCTTAAATTCATTCCTTAAATCAGTCTTCCCAATTGTCCTTTCAACCTCAAAGCAATGGGCTGGTCTAGTGAAGGCATACATGCGTATTTCAAAGTGGATAAATATTCGGCGTAGTATCAACATTCAATAACCTGGTCAGTATATATATAGTCCTAGGATTTGGTTCAAGAGTCTCGGGTTCCGTTCCTGCAAAACGGGATTCAGTGGTACGGTCAGTGGAAGCGATCTGGACGTCACGGGTTTGATCCTGACGAAGAGAAATTAATTTTGTTATAAATTCAAACCAGATTGGAACTATAAGACCAAAATTAAATTTGTCGTGGGAAACACTACCTAACCTAGCGGTACAGCATGTGGTTATGGTCTAGGTGTTTTAGGTTCGATCCCCGAGAAGACCAAATCTAACTTAACTTACTTTTCAATTCCTTATACATTACGAGGGGATCCAATAGACATATACCTGAGGGTTCTCTGGGCCCGTACAAGGGCCCTACTTTTAATTTTTAAAGACCGTATGAATTATTATTGACGGGCTGAAGTAGTTGCTAGGAAATTTCGTATTAAAGTTTTAAATTAAAAAATTCCAGAATCCGTGGTTCAAATCGTGCACCTTACAATTACTGTACCCCGTGCTACCACTTCGCCATCAACCGTTCAGAATTAAAACTCTTATTTATGTAGTAATCTCAAAGTACCCATTGTTAGTACTAGTATTGCCAGATCGCTATTTAAATTTAAAACTAATTTATCAATGCAATTTTTCTATTTATAAAATTTCCCTTTTGTAAAATTGTTTGTATTGCTACAGTTGCGTACAGTTAAAATGTCCCACGAATACGGGACACCTAGTCACGTTACCATATTACTCTTGTGGCTTAAATATATAAAATCATTGTGCCGCTTCTCAAATAAAGTTACATTTGAGCGTCTGTCAAATAATCGTGCGTAATATTTTTCGGCTGTCAGGGACAAATGCGTTGCGTAAAAACATCACAATGAGGCCACGTAATATGAAACCACCGAGTGTTTGAGGAACATCTCATAAATTTAACGGTACTTAACAACTCTTAAAAGTGGAAAGGATTAAGTTAACAATGAGCTAATGTAGGCGTCATATACCCGCATTAAATTCATCCTACTTTTGCGAGTACCTTATATGAAAGTATTATATATTACATGAAACAATTTCCAGCAATGAATGACTTAATGAAAAACCGAGAAAAAATATGTCTACAACAGCGTGAAGTGAAAACGAAAGACGCAAGAAGGGCGCACGCGTTGCGGGTGAAATGACAAACACATGAAGACCTCCTGATCCTTCCGAAATGGCAACCACACCTAAAACGCAAAAAACCGCACGAACGCAGCCACATAATAAGGACGAACGCGTGCCGCGCGGGTTTTCGACACGAAAAAATATTTGTGTTATTGTCTTGACGTAAATTAATGGCGTGCTTTGTTCAATTCTGTTTGTTAAACCCTCGCCACCGCACGCTGGGCGCAAACGCCTTAATTTTGGATATTACAATACCTCACGAATCACTGAGTGAATTTCAACGGTTCAAATTCGAATGATAAATAAAACGATTAAGTAATATATATTAAGAAAAGTCTTGAACGGTGTAAACCAGATACTTTTTAACTAAGCTACGATTGGCTAAAGTATTATTTAAACAAACAAAAACCGATTATGCTAAAATTTAATATTCTAATAGAAGGTACTCGGCGGATTATAAGGACGTATCACTCACCCCTTTGGCATGTCCGGTTGCTAAGGTATGCATTTTGATTTTTTCCGTGTTTAATTTACCAGCCGATTAATTTGAATTTGCTGTAAAGATCGTAAGATCCTCTGTTAATTACAATAACGTTTTACTAATCTTTCCAGCAAATCTAGTTGACGAGTTATGAATATTGTTGAAATATTTCATATTTTCTAGCAAAACCAGTTTATCTTCTAAACTTACTCACCGTATAGACTGAAGTTTTGTGTGAAGATCCGATTAGTATTGTTTGCTATATAAGTAGAGCTGACAATGACGATTAAGACAAAGTATCAGATTGCAAAGCACATGTAATTACCATTCTTCCTCAATATAGATAAACTAAAACTCAAATTGACAATTAATTTTGCGCGAATAATCCAAACACCTTCTCTTCTATATAAATAAAAATGAATGTTGCTAAGCGCAAAAGAACAGCTGGAGCGATTTGGCTAATTTTTTTCGACCTATGTTCCTTAAGTTCCACAGCAGGTTTTTATAATAAAAAAATAAAAATTTTGTGGACATTTTTAGTAAAAGCAACTATTTTATTTTCACTTTAAAAGCTGCTATACGCAGAATACTTTGCTAATTTGCCATGCCTTGCAAAGTTGATACAGAAACTAGAAATACCGGGAATCGAACCCGGATCGGCTGGTTAGCAGCCTACTACTACTTAACTACTAGACTACGATTGGCGCTGGCACACTATGTTGTATCAAGTCATAACTTGAGAATGGGTTGACTAATTTGGATAATATTTTTAAATATTAGCTGTTCTGATAAGCTTCGTCCTGTCAAAAGATAATAACAAACACTAGACCATGATTTAATATTTAATATGAAAGAAATCTTCATATTCCTTATCCCAATAATGCCAACGGACGTACCATTTGAGGTCTATTTTTGAGTATTCGCGGGGTTAAACTAGAAAAGTCAAACTTCTCACTTGGACAGTTGTATACTGGCTGCTCATGCGTTAGGAAACCGTCAGCTTTATTTGTTTACGCGCCAAGTAAAGAA
>JARJDV010009427.1:0-16617 GCA_030264675.1 Anaulacaspis nigra
TGAACTGTTGGTGGTCGTCAGGTCATGAAGTGATTTTTAGGTAATAAACATTACCCTCACCCCCACTGTGTACAGGCGTACACGTCGCAGTCATACCTCGTTGTTTATTTCAACAGTTTTTCTTCAGTGTCTTCAAGGCTAGTTTCTTATACCAACCCTACTTGTTATCCTTGGCCAAACTTGATCTTCTTGCCTTAGTATCTAATTGCTGAAGTAATTATTCAGGAAGTTGCTTATAACTTGAGAAATTAATTACGTAAACTTATGAACCCGTTTGCAAAGAAGTAAATCACAAATTGTGGAGAAATTAGTTACTAAACTAGGGAATTTTTGTGCTTCTAGTGGGCAATTTCCTTGGAGACGACGCGGCACTGAAAGTTTGGGCTCGTCGCCAGGTTTTCGAAGGAGGACACCGATTGAGACATCACAAACAGCACCGGTCACGGTCAGTACATTTTACAAGTAATCAATTAGCATGTGGAATTTATTTACTTCTTATAGCGCGAATATTGCATAAGTAAATTAAATCTGTTAAGTAACTCTCCGAAATATTCGGAGAGTTACTTAACAGATACTTTATTAAGCTTCTGAACGCCTGCGAAGATGTTGCGTTGGCGAATTGTATAACTGAATGAACAGCTGGCAGTTGGCAGCTAGCAAAGTAGCTGATGGCAAATGCAGGACAAGACCTACTGGAATTGTCATGTCCAACCAATTCTGTCACTCTCAATCTCATACATTATTCGGTCTTGTTGTACAATTGTTCACTCTGCCAATGGCAAGTGATGCAATTCAATGTATTGCAATGCAAATACGCAAGACATTTATCTATCTTTATGCAAATTCGCACGAGCGCAAATGCAATATGCAATTTGCAATGCCACTTGTCGTGTCACAAATGTGTGTGCATTTGACTCTCTTGTATTTATTGCCATCATACTCGCGTTGAAGCAAATTGTTTCAATTTGAATAATTATTCAATAAACCATGTGTTTATATTTACATTTTCCTTCACTTTCAAATAAGATTCTTTTTATTATTTCAAATAATAAAAGTCTTGAGGAAATTTATACCTATTCTGAGATTAAATACAGTTATAATGAATAAAACCTCCATTAATTTTTTTAAATGGCTAAGCATTTCAAATGCGCTCATTTTTCGAAAATAGAAATTATATTATCGACAAAAACTGAGTTTGTTATCTCAACTTTGGTGTAATTGCATGCTATAATTAGTTATACTATCCTAAACGCAAGACCTACTGGAATTGTCGTTGAAATAAATGCGTTAATAAGTAGTTAACAAATATGCAATAAAAATTCCTTGTTGAATTTTTCGGATGATCACAGCTGTGACCCGATAAGCATAATATGGTATAGGCAACCTATTATACATTTATTGTTTCGAGTATACAAGTACAAATATTTACAAATAATTATTTCCAATCACGTTCATACGCCGTCCACTTACCTAAATACATACAAATTGTTTATTTATTCCGCCGTCGAACAGTTTGTTTCGGTTTCGACTTTAAATTTATTTAACTTTTGTTTAAGTGAAGTGAAAATCGACTTTCAGTTCTTTACCAATACTGCGCTCGTTAACTCATTGTATTCCATTATTTCAAATCTGGTGTTAAATTCGCTTTAGACTTTTGGTGTTTTTCTAATAATGTGGTTTTATTTATTCGGCGTTTGAATAAACAATGGTTATTTATTTCACGGTCTGTTAATCAATTATCTCAAATTTTCATTCCGCTCGTACGCTCGTGCAAAACTCATAATGAGTAATTAAATTATTTTACCGCAGTACATACCGACAAACGTAAATTGATTAATGAATGATTGTTTTATATTGTGTTGTTTTATCAGAATTATCAATGAAAAATTCATAATTTCTTTCTTCCATTCATTTAAAATAAATATCTAATAATAAAAGCCACGTGGCGCAGGCAAATGGATTAAAACATGTTTGTTTTTTATTATTACAGCCATTACACGATGGTAACCGACGTCGCTCGCCATCAGGTGACAATTCAAGACGTACCAAAGCAAATTCTACACCTCAATTGATCGATTCCAAAGAAGATCGCAGGTAGGTGTCACGCCTAATTGAAAATACGTTTGGGTTTTACCGCAAATTTCTATCGATTCAAGGAAATACAAAAGTAACAGCACGAATAGTCAACATGCGAGTCAAAACCATGGCAAGGAATTGCGAAAACAACATTCTGGTAAGTCTTGCAATTTAACGGTTAGAATTAGCCAAAATAACAATAGGAAAAATAAGGTTATCTTATGCGAAAATAGCGCATGCGTTATGTGTGTGAAAATCCCTGTACCGCTGTCGGCCATCACCTTCCCGGAATTCATAAATTGCTTTTAATGACATTGCCTCTTGTAGATAGCCGGAGCATGGATTTGTGTTAGTATTATTCATGCGCTTCAATTTGGTTTCACGTGAATTCCAAATTAACGAGTGAGTTACGAATTTGCATACATGCGCATGTGAAACAACATGAATTGCATTACCATTCCTTGTTTTCAATCCTTCCCAATTAATTTCAATTCAAAACATACCACAATGAAACACATCAAATGAACACTTGCGTAAAATATATCAATTAAATAATTTATTGCCAGACCAACTAACATTAAACTCATTTTACATGGTATTGTACGGTTCACCAATTTGTTTCTTTTGAACCATTTTCACAACTGATTTTCAATTTTAATTTTATAATGTTGGATGGATGTGTAGGGATCCTACACAGATGTATTTTTCAGTAAGTGTGAATTTGAATCAATATATCTTCCATTTATTTAACAATACTTAAAAGTTGTTGGTATCAATCGATACTCGAAATTGGGAAAAATGCAGTATTCATCAATGTTCAAAATCGTATACTACCAATAAGAATAAATAATTATTTATTTGGATTAGTGAAAGTAATTACGGTGAGAGAATAATTAGTATGGCCTTCGAATTAATTGGCAGCAATCCAGGATTAATACATTAAATTCGTTATATATTGTATTAATAGCCCGTTTATGCTCTTCGCCTTATCGGTTAGTCTTTATCGAGTAGTTCAACTAAGGTGCTAAAAACTGATTTTGAAGTTATCACATTATTTGCACTCATGTTTTTATCCACACTTTTTCATAAACCGTTTTTCTAAGAATCGTATCAAAGGTGTAAATAAAAGAAATTAATGTAAAATTGCGATTATGCATTAAAATAATATTAAAATGATAGTAAGCATTATATTCTAAACACGTGTTATACGAAACGCATTTAGATTGATATAAATAGCTAATGGTATAATTACCATAATTATATAGCGCATCGGACAGTTTAGCATTTGCAAGAAATGTGATCGCATTAAAGTAAGTGAGTCTTGGGCTACGCGTGCGCTAAATGCTCAGCTCAACCACGCACTTTACATACGGTTTTCACTTGCTCAGTGTGTTCAGCTCGTATACGCTGCAGGTTGCTTATTGTTCAAACTTACTTGTGGTGTTTATGTTTTGTTTGGATTTCGCTAATCTCGAATGCGTGCATGTGTAATGCGAATAATAGACATCATAATCACAAATCGATAGTGCCACATTCATTGTTGTTGCAAACCTATCAATAGTGCATTTGAGTGCAGTAATAGATTGCAAACATTGTGTTTACATCCCGCTAATCATCCATCCGTGCGCATGCAAATATTGTGTTATCAGTGATTGTGCCTCAAGTGATCGAAAACGCTTTAATGATTGTACGTTTGTGGTGAATCGAGTTAATTAACAACATGTGTGATGTTGATATAAGGATACAGTTAAACAATTCAGATGTTGTATCGTCTGGTTGTTTTTGCAAACGTAATATTTATTTACCTTCTTGCCTATACATCTAATTAATATCTTCTCACTATGGCAATTTCTTTATTTTAATGCAGGTAATGCAGAGAGCGTGCTGCAAAAGTTTCGGAAAACTTTCTCACTGCGATTCCAGAAGAAGAGCAGCAAAGATGGTAGCACTGATTTGGGTGACAGTTTCCTTGAGGTTTGTGATCCATACGAGGAAGAATCTCCTCAACATCAGCCGAATACACTGGTGATGACAACCAACGCTAAGGAAGATATCAAAGAGGTGGTCATTGAGCAAACAACTGAACATAAACATAGGTAAATAACCTTATCATCACTAAAAATAACCTAGTTCAATCAAGAAGTCGATTATCCAGTTAATGTATATTTATCATTATCATAACAGCAATGAGCTCACTTTATGATTCACTACATCTGGACTGCGTGGATGTTTCTACTGATAATCATATTGCTCACAGTTTTGCTACTATGATAGTTGCTATGGTTACAATGTTTTACTCACGTTTTTCGTGCTTCCAGTCGGTTTGGTCCTCTAATATGGCGCTCCAGTAAGGAGAGAAAGAAGCTCAACAAAGCAGCAAGAAGCATCAAGTGTAACAGCGGCGATAGCGGCATTCAAATCGAAGTAAGTCTTAGTTGTTCTTTGATTACTTGTTACTCCTTTTGCGTTTGCCACCCACACGCACTATGAATGTGTGTAAAACGTGCGCGACACTCGAGACACACTCACAGTGGACAAACAGTCCAATTCAACAAGTGCACCAAATCAATCTCAATCTCTTCTGATCTTGACGTAATTAGTTGTGCGTGTGTCTCGTTGAATTCACGATCTACCCTGAAAACGATACACCAATCAAAATTGATCCAAACACTTTGCTCATTTTGTTGCAAACGATCAAGCAACAAGCCGTGACTAATTTTTTTACTCAATTTTTACATAGACTGCAGCTAGAATAGCTTGGTAAGATACTTGTCCTTGCAATATAATAATAACTTTTCTATATATTACATATGAACATATCTCATGCAATTGTATCAGTATCAATCAATTTCGCTCATCATCGTTTATTTATTTGTACATATACAACATGTTCATTCATTCCTTCATGACACATCTTGCTTTTTGTCTATCACGAGAAATGTTGCAATAACATTTTGTGATGTAAACATTTTTAGAAAAGTTTTGAATTTCCTGTCCCTGCGTTTTCTAAATCTGTTTACATTCGACTAATAGTAGGTAATTTTTGTACTAGTTACTTATGATAACCAATTCACCAATTGCTTTCGCGCAACTTGCTTCATACTTCTTGTACTATATTTGTAGCTCATGTTAAACACAATATTTGACCAAATCCCCCGATAGCTAACAAGTCATGTTTTCCCATAAAACGTAACGTAACGTAGTAAATCGCTAGCCAGCATTTTGTTTTGACATAATTGATGTTGTTATACAGTATAATTCAGTATAATTGAGAGCCATTGTAATTTCAATGTTATGCGCTTTTGCAATTTGATTTTGCATTGAATTCGCCAAAGCTTTCCATTGATATAGCGCGCACTTCCAGGAAACGACATAAATTTCGAATGTATTCATAGGGATGGACTCAATGATTTTATTCCATGCCACACCACTATTGCAGGGCACGAGTAATCGATTTTCATTCAAATTAAATATTCATTGGGCTCGCCGGAGCTTTTCGCCCAATTATATCATTGATGAACGCGTTGGCCGAATTGAATGTTGATATTGCGTCATCGTTTTCATCATTGGCAATGCTTCCGGTTAGATGTTAATCGACTGGTATTCTTGCAGATGGCCCCGGGATGCGGCGGCATCGGAGGCGACAATAGCTCGGAGTCACACGGTGAAGCAGACCTCCAAGGAGACGACCTCGACAGTCCGCCGGCTGTCCGTCGACGAGGGGGCCCTCCGCGTAGTACCCCTAGACCCAACTCGGATATCCCCAATCAGATCTTCATTGATCGGTTTAAGGTAAAATTATTTAATTATACGCGCAAAGTAAGCTTAACCGCACCAGTCTATAGAACTATAGTGCATACTTGCATTTCTGGTTGCATATAGTGCTTACTATGTTGTACGGATTTTAAGGTTACTGATACAAAATGTTATGATGCATCATGGCCGGGTGCATTAGCGAAAGAGGTGTTTACAGCCGAGTTTGCGTGTTTTCTCTACGTTTTCTTTCAAAATGTACCGTGCAAACGCTAAGAGGCGGTATCGCGAACCGCGTAGGTGCTGATTGTTATCATAGTGCAACCGGCCGGCGGCGTGGTATTGATTCAGTTATCATTCTGTTTGTGTATACACTGCTTGCACTTTACTATGCCAGGTTTTCTGGCTGCGGTTTTGAAACAATGACAAGGCGCGTGAATGTAAATTTTTAAAGCGTTAGATTTGGGAGGAAGACGTGACTAACAGTACGTGTTTTATGTGTACATTTAACGCAATGATTCATATTCGTTTTAGTGCAAGAGTGGTGAGTGGGGCAATCGTTGAAGCCACTTGAGGGCATTCATTAATTAACCTGTTGTTGTGTTATGTTGCCGTCGGGCTACTCCAGTCTTGACCGGGCAATATGCAGCGCAGAACGTGCTACAATCCGTTACGAGCGATTGTATCGTGGTGTGCACTAATTAATGACGGTGAGCTTTTGCGTTGAATTAAGCCTCGCTTTCCTACTGCTGCGGCTGGTTAGTACCTAGTAATATCTCTTTAATTGCCCCTCCGATGTCTATAAGCCATTTGCGATTTATGCTCGGTCATCGTAGGGCTTCATTTGTGGCAATTGCCTTCACATTACGTGCAATTATCGTGTGTGTTGATTCAAGTCAACTGCAGTATTTGCATTCATGTGTGCTTGAACTATGTACGGTATCACCACGTTATCAATCTCGGAAGATGACGTTAAACTTTTTGTTTGCAATTACGGTATCCTTCTCTTGATAAGAAGTGTGATTGAATCATAAAACAGGAAGCAGTCGATATTTCCTGAACTGTACGCTCACACTGCATGCGTGACTGGGAAATACGTATCAAACATGAAAAGAGAAGTGTTCAGGTAGAAGAGGTAGAAAGTTAAGAATACAGGTAGGGTGTTTCGCCCTAATGTCTTACAAGCGACTTGCAGCTGTCGCTCGTCGGTTGAAAAAAATCTTGAATAAGTCGTTAGTAACGTTTTTTTCATTGATGTAGGCTGAGCTCCTCCGCTCAAGAACCCACCACCACAAACACCACCGGCACGTGAGGCGTACGCACTCCGACCTGGGCGGGCAGCGCATCTATCACTGGGAAGCGCGCCAACTTCATCGTCGAATGATGAACAACACGTCGCCATCAAGCCGGCCATTGAGTCCGCGGAAAAAACCGCCAACGGATGGCCCGCCGCCCGCTATGGTCCTACTGCGTGATCACCAGCTGTACCGTCGTGGTCAGCTTCGCAGATCGCTCAGCCAGCCGCTTGATATTGATAAGTTATCACCCATTATGAAATCCAAACCAGGTCAGTGTAAACTTAACCTTTTAATGCAACAACCATAACGGTCAATTATATTTGTAGAGATGAAAGTGGCGAATGTCGTGAGTGAAGACGAAACGGATATGCGCGGTGGTACATCTGAAGATGAAACAATGTCCGATTCGGAATCTTCGCTTGCGTCACTCAGTGAGCGTAAAAAGTCACTCGAATTGCCACTCGACGACGATATAGCCATCCTCGCTGAAGCTGTATTTGATCATGTAGCAATCGAAGCTGAAGAACTTGCGTTTCGCGCCGGCGATGTGGTCGAAGTTCTTGACACTAGTCGTCATGATTGGTGGTGGGGAACGACCTCGGTGGCAGGTAGATACGGGTGGTTCCCCGCGAATTCGGTGCGGTTGCGGGTGAGCCAAGAAGATACTGTCGAGGATTGTTTAGCTTCGATGGCCACAAATAAATCACCATCGAGTCAACTTCGAAGACGGACTAGCATTTCGTTATTAAGCAACGATCAAGTGCGGACAAGTGTAGTGCGCGAGTTAGTGCACACGGAAAGAGATTTTGTGAAAGTGTTGCAGGATGTCGCGGAAGGATATATTGCCGAGTGTCGGAAGCGCGAAGACATGTTCAGCAATGAACGCATTGACACTATTTTCATAAATTTGGAGCAAATACTCAAATTTCAGTCGGGGTTCCTCAAAGACTTGGAGACGTGTATTGATTGGGATTCTCCTAATAAAAGTTGTGTGGGTAGTTGTTTTCTGCGGCACAAGGATGGCTTCAAGATGTATTCGGACTACTGCAATAGTCATCCTATGGCAACGGCCACATTGCAAGAGTTGTATCAGTATAATAACTATAGCAAGTTCTTTGAGGCTTGCCGGTTAATGCGCGGCTTGATCGAAATACCTCTTGACGGGTATCTCTTGACGCCCGTTCAGCGCATTTGTAAGTATCCGCTGCAGTTGGCCGAACTGCTCAAGTATACCAAGCCTGAACACGCGGATTACGACGATATCCGGCAAGCACTAGATGCGATGAAGGGTGTCGCGGTTTTGATTAACGAGCGCAAGCGGCGCATGGAGAGTTTGGAGAAGATTGAAGCATGGCAGCAACGCGTTGAAGCTTGGGAGGTAATGATAAATTATTCATTCTATCCCTTTGAATTCTTTTGCATTATATTACGTGTTCTCACCAGGGCATCGATCTGATCGAAGAAAGCACGCAACTAATACACCAGGGTGAAGTGGTGCGTGTTACAACCGGTCGATGGACGTCAAATATAATACTCTTCCTCTTTGACCATCAAGTGGTATATTGTAAGAAGGACCTTCTCAAGCGCAATTCGTACGTGTACAAAGGCCGTATCTGTTTGGATACGAGCGAAATCATTGATGTTCCAGACGGCAAAGGTAAATATAATCTTGATGTGGCCCAATTTCTTAATGTAAACAATTCCTCTTTTCAGATGCACATCTTGGCGTCAATTTGCGCCACGCTATAAAGATCGATAGTCTAGTGCGAGGCAAGTGGTGGCTGGTGTGTTGCCGTTCGGCACTGGATAAACAGAAGTGGCTGCAGGCTTTCGCCGAGGAACGTAAATTGGTCATGAAGGACGATGTGGACGGAATGGTTTTTCCGGAATCGTCCAGGCATCTTGCTAGAATTGCAGCTAGATGTCAACGACGACCTCCACGTAAACTGCGAAGTAAGCTTTTGTAACAATGATCAATTGTGTCATATATTAATCGCAATATTATATTTTAGCAAAAGATACATACAAACGTGATGCCCTTGTCACTTCAAACTTGCATTTAAATGTGACCAATACGAATTCACTGGGACGCAAAGTGGGTACGTGGTTTACATTTGGAGGTAACAAGAAGTCTCGACCACGCTATTTAACGCTCGATAAGACCACGCTGCTATAGTAGTTCGTGATATACAAATAATTGTGCCAAACTGCGAGTTGCAATTGTACTGATAGATTAAGGGAGACATCAGTGGACCGGTTCTTATCTAGCCAATGATGTCACGCAATGCAATACATCGTTTAACCACATGGAACAATTGTAAATATTTCTTACAAGAACAATGAACAAGACAACGCTTCAAAAATGTGGCTGGTGATTTCAGTATAGCATGGCTGATCAAAACTTGTTAGTGATATATACATTCTCTAATATATACAAGATATTATATTATTTAAGATATTTAAACAAAATTGCGACAAGAGTTTGTCGAACTCATGTGGCAATAATTCTACTGGAGCCTACTATTGCACACAAGCAAACACGGAGGCCTATCAATTCTTAATCCAAAATGGTATTCATTCCTAACTGCAATGATGATAATTATTCAATGATTCGTGATACGACGTTATTAAAAGAAAGAAAATTATAATGAAAACCACGAAACAAATGCAGTGAGGATATCTATTATTGTGATAAATGTGACCAACAATATTTGTAAATAACCAATTTCTTCACCTACACACATTATTGCAATTAATGATGATATCAACAGTGGATATTGGAGATCTATTTCATTATGATATACTCTCTATAAGAACCTTGATTCATGCACAAAACATGCAGAAATTAACGGACAATGCTAAACGAACAAATGCTTTTAAATTATATTAAGAATACAGGGTAGTAGAAGGCAAAGATGTCCAAGGCGCGCAATTTGAGAGGAAGTAAGATGGAAACCTAGTCAAATGCATTAATTAAGAGGTTAATTAGTATAAGGAAAGAATGAGAAGCAAGAGTTGGGAAACATTCATCCGCAGGACCAAAAACTAACGAAGCAAGCGCACTGTTAATGTTAATGTTTGCAAGGCAAACAAACTCAGCAATTTACGTGTTCTCTATAAATACTATACAAGCATACGCTGAATTAAGCGAGACATACTTAATAAATAATTTATTCGTTTATTTAATGCCTCGACCTAATATCACATTGTTTCTGTGTGTTGTATAGTAGGAGAAAAATGCGCGTAGTGTCGTCATTCATAGGCAATTAGCGAACCTGTTGATAGAGACATAGAAGACAATTGATTTTTATATAGCATCATCGTTATCGAATGATTTTTGTTGAATTATATTTTTGTATTTTTCCTACACTAACTTATTATGAGGAAAGACAAAAAGTAAACAAAAAATATCACGCACTACTTGCATTTGACGAAGAGTGCTATTGTTATCAAGTATTCATACTCATGTAAGTGGTGAATCTGTTAGGAATTTAACTAATACTGTAAATGTTATTGTTAATCATGCGATTGGAACACAACAAGCAATATCTTGCTTGATATACCACACAATTTTCAAAACCAAAACCAGATATTGACTAATGCATAAACTAAGTTCTTAAAATAGCAACATTGATATTATATACAGATACACAAACAAGATTTGTTTCACGGGGAAATCCTGACAAGAACACAAAGTTGTTGCAATTTTCTGAGCCATTGGAACTCAATAGCGTTAAATACATATATGAAACGCACATATTACATATTTTTATTACCAAGTTATTAGTGTAGAATCCAATAACTTTTCGTTGAATTTAGCGGGTGTTTTTATTTCTGGCGACCTTCCCTAAAAACAGTGTGCGGCTTACTGGCTTTGTGTACTGCTAGCTGCACCGAGAGCGCGGGAAATTATGACAAAACCGTATTAATTGGTAATAGACAATATAAAAGAACTATGTTAACAGATTATAGCATCTGTCCTATGTGAAAAGTGTGCCATGGTATAAGAAAAATCGACGAATTTGCAGGGAAATTTATACTAATAGATCTACCTGTAAGTAAACGTTATGTTATGTTACAAATTGATACAGGAGTATAAGGTAAATTCCCATTTATTATTTTTTTGCTTATTTTGTTAAAATTATTCATACAACAGCTACATGATTTTTATTGCATTATGCTTACGTGGACATGTGTTATGGTTTAATGCCTTTAAAACCACTAATCTAGATAAGGATGTCCTACGACAGTTGTGCAATCAAAACTCGAATTCTTTAGCTACAGTTTTGAAATGGCAAGTAAACTTTGATTAGCTATTCTGGCCAAACAATCGACTCGATCCATTCAATATAATGACAAACTCGAGTATAAACACCAGGAGATTTTGTTAAACCACAAGGTTTTCCAAGAGAGGTAATACCGATTAGAGTATAACCATGGTTGAAGTTGTTTTTCATTTGCAATGGCCCACCCGAGTCACCCTAAAGCAAAATAGCACATGGTTTAGCTAAGTTGTATCTTGTGTAAGCAAAACATACTTGACAAGTGTCCATCGAATGATGTCCAGCACAGAATTGTTTATCATGATCTATTCCTTTCGGCATTCTGCGTTTCGATATATCTTTATACGAAGTTTTGCATTCTGTCGCGGTAAATGGCTCTAATCGCATTAGTTGCAAATGATCAGCAGCGGGGCCGTCGTATGCTGTCACACCCCAACCGGTAGCACTCAAATCATTTTGATAGCTATCACATTCAGTGTGTAAACACACGGGACGTACATGCTTCGTAAATCTGGCTTTGCCATCGAGTTCAATTAGTGCTATATCGTTGTATGCCACAGGTGGTTTAAAATCTGGATGCACTATGGTGCGTTTGATTCTGAAATTCTGTGGTTCAGCATCGTCAGTCGTTGTCTTCAAGTTTAAATCACCAAGGCGTATCAGTGTTACATTTCCACTGTGAAAATTATATATATTAATTTTAGATATTGGTAATGAATGTAAACTCACTAAGATGTTGTTTTAATACAATGGGCTGCTGTGAGAACGTAATTTTCACTAATCAAACTTCCACCACATAACCAAAGAGTTTCATTTTGATCATTAAAGCCTAAAGCAGCCTGAAATAATTATTTAACGTCAATTTCAACTCTAATAATAATATTGATATATTAGAACCATATGTGTGAATTTTCTAGGCTCCGCATTAATTCCTCCATGGCCAATAATCAATGAGACCTCTTGAATTATTTTTGGCGAATCTTTGTAGAGCTCTTCACATTCTATAAATCCCAAATTATGTACTTATATAATTTCAACTATGAGAATGCATGAACTTACTTTGGTTACTGATTTTTCCAACTTCTCTCTTATCTGTTGATTTATCGCAACAAACAACAGGTTCCAATTGATCATATCCGCAAATTATTGGATTACCCAGATGGTTTTGCATTTGCTTTACAGCTCCTTCGCAGTCTTTGATGTGAATGCATTTTCCAGTTTTGTTATTATTTAATTGGCAATCAGCTATTAATAGTATAAATAAGAACCGCAATAATTAAATCACTTACAGGTCAAAATACTTATTACCGTTTAGAACATCAGAAGCTGATGTACTATAAAGGCTTAGTACATATAAATAGAATGCTAATGAATAAATGCTAGTTACTTGCATAACGAACAATTGCACTGTGATGAAGAACGGAATAGCTCGAGTAGACTCTGATCTTTGACTGAAATTAAAACAGTGCGCAAATAACATTTAAACTAAATAATTTACGAATCGCAAAGTCAGGAAAAATTCAAGTTTGCTGCAAATACAAGCTATAATTGCTAAGTAAATCGTGATTAATTAAATACAGATTACAGGATGTTTGTGACATGTAACTGAACTGGTTTAAAACATGTCAGTTTATTAGAATTAATTAAGAACAGTGAATTATTACGCAAAGATATGTGAGTCAGCCGAGACATGATCCTTATTATGTAGTGAGAAACTCGAGTATAAACCGAAGCCTTTGTCAAACCACACGGTTTCCCGAAGGAAGTTAAACTGATTTGTGTATTACCCCTCGTAAACTGATTTCGCGCTTGCAGTTGAATCACCCTGAAGCAAAATAATTAAAACAAAACACGTAGTCGGTGTAAACAAACACACTGGTTGACAAGTATCCATCGAATTGCGACCAGCACATAATTGTTTGTAATTATATTAATTCCACGGGACAGTATATGTATTAGCATAATTCATAAAGCTAGTCGTAATTTTTGTTTCACAAGCAACTGCATAGCAGCAACTGAACCGGTTTAATATACGTATCTTTTAATTGAATTTAATTAAAATATTCGAAGAAAATTCATAAATACTCGAGTTTCATATAATGTGGTAAACATAAACAAGGTTGACCAAAGGATACAAAGGACGAACCGGGTGACTCTGAAGTAAAATGGTTAAGATACTACTTTATCTCTAAAACGAACAACTTGTCAAGTATTCATTTGTGTTATGCATATCAGATTGTTGTTTATTATTAATTAATTCATGATTGTAAGTACTCTGGCATTCATCCTTACGAAATGGTTGTAATTGTATTTGATGCAAGCGGTCAGCCATAATACTAGATGATTGCACACCTGAACCTGGAAGGAACTTACAATTAAGATCATTTTAATTGAGGACGACTTTACTGTAAACAGCGATTTTTACAAGAATCTAAAGACTAAACGTTCAGCGTGTAAAGTGATCCACCCGGAAGATTGTCAAAAAATATGAAACAACACAAAATTAGAAAAATTGAAACTTTTGGGAAAAAGAAGTTTTGTCTAACGTTGTAGAATATGCTCGAGAAACGGCATTCGATGGGACCTATGCTTTCTTTACATGGACGACCCACTTTGGGGTGTGGCCAAAAACATATAGCTAGAAAAAAGCCGGGCCTTATAAAAATATAAGTTAATAGGACTTTGAACAAAAATATTCAATTTTATTTTAAAAATATTCTTCAATTTCGTTATAATAGATTATTTAGTAAGTCGAAAACTACTAATTCAGATGCGGATGTCCGACGAAAGTTGCGCAATCAAGTCTAATTCTTTAGCTACTGTTTCTAAATGGTTTTAAATTGCTATCGCGGCCAAACAGCCGACTCGATCCATTCAATGTAATGACAAACTCTGGTATAAACACCAGGAGTTTTTGTTAAACCACAAGGTTTTCCAAAAGAGGTGATACCTATTAGAGTATAACCAGCGTTGAAGTTGTTTTTCATTTGCAATGGCCCACCCGAGTCACCCTAAAGCAAAATAGCACGTGTTTTACAAAAGTAGTTATAGATTACGCAAAACATACTTGACAAGTATCCATCGAGTGATGTCCAGCGCAGAGTTGTTTATCATGATCTATTCCATTAGGCATTCTGCGTTTCGATACGTCTTTATAAGCAGTTTCACATTCTGTCATGCTAAATGGCTGTAGTCGCATTAATTGCAAATGATCAGCAGGAGGACCATCATATGCTGTCACTCCCCAACCGGTCGCACTCCAATCTCTTTGATAGATATCACAGTCAGTGTGTAAACACACAGGGCGTACGTGCTTCGTAAATTTCGCTTTGCCATCGAGTTCAATTAGTGCTATATCGTTATATGACACAGGTGGTTTAAAATCCGGATGCACTATTGTGCGTTTGATTCCGAAATTTTGTGGTTCAGCATCGTCAGTTGTTGTCTTTAGGTTTAAATCACCAAGGCGTATGTGTGTTACATTTCCACTGTGAAAATTAATATGTGTTAATAAATACTGCTAATCAAATTGAACTCACTAGGTTGGGGATTTAATGCAATGAGCAGCTGTAAGAACGTAATTTTCACTAATTAGACTGCCACCACATAGCCAAATGGTTCCATTCTGATCATTAAAGCCCAAAGCAGCCTGAAATAATTGTATAATATAAATCTCGACGAAAATAATAATTTTGATATATTGAAACCATATGTGTGAATTTCCTAGGCTCGGAATTTACACCTCCATAGCCAATAATCAATGAAAGAGATTGTATTTTTTTTGGTAACCGTCTGTACAGATTACCACATTCTATAAAATCAAAATTATGTATTTAAATAATTTTATAGTATGAGGGTGCATGATTTTACTTTGTTCGCTGATTGCGCCAACTATTCTCTTATCTATTGTAGGTATATCGCAACAAACAATAGGTTCCAATTGATCATATCCGCAAATTATTGGATTACCCAGGTGGTCTTGTATTTGTTTTACAGCTCCTTCGCAGTCTTTGAAGTGAATGCATTTTCCAGTTTTGTTATTATCCAATTTGCAATCATCTATTAATAGTGTAAATAACAACCATATTAAGGAAATCACTTATTGGTAGAAATACTTATTACCGTTTAGAACATCAGAAGCTGATGTACTATGAACACTGAATGTATATAAATAGAATGATAGTAAATAAATGTTAGTTATTTGCATAACGAGTTAACGCACAATTTGACCGTGATGAGGAATGAATGGCTCACTTAGACTCTGATGTTTGACTAAAATTAAAACAGTGCGCAAATAATATTTATACTTGATAACTTACCAATCGGCAGAGTTAGGAAAAATTCAAGTTGGCTTCATATACAAGCTATATTTACTAAGCATTCCATGATTAATTAAATATAAATTACAGGTTGTGACATGTAAGTAAACTGGTTTAAGACACGACAGTTTATTCGAATTAATTAAGAACAGTGAATTAATGCACAAAGATTTATGAGTAAGGCCAAACATTAGACTCAATCCATTTTATATTGTGAGAAAGTCGGGTATAAACACCAGGAGATTTTGTCAAACCACATGGTTTCCCGAAAGAAGTCACGCCGATTAATGTATAACCGCTTTTAAACTGATTTCGCATTTACAGCAGACCACCCGAATCACCCTGAAACAAAATAATCAAGATAAAGTCGCGTAGTAGATGTAAAGAAACATACTTGACAAGTATCCATTGTGTTGTGACCAGCACATAATTGTTTGTCGTGTTTAATTCCACGAGACAGTTTGCGTTTTGTGATAGTCTTATAAGCAGTTTCGCAATCTTCTCTAATGAATGGATTTAGTTGCATTAGCTGCAAGTGATCAGCAGGAATACCATTAAATGTTGTCACACCCCATCCAGTAGCACTTAAGCGTGTTTCATTGAAATCAAGTTCACTGTGTAGACATGCTGGACGTACATAATCGGAAAATTTAGTTTTTCGGTCAAGTTCTATGATTCCTATATCGGAGTTGAGGTGCTGAGTAATCTGGATGTATTATAACACGTTTAATACCAAAATCTTAAGGTTCAGCATCGTCATCTGTTTCGTTCAACTTTAAATCACCGAGGCGAACAAGAGATACATTTCCTCTTAGGCCGGGGTACGCTTATGCTTCCAGCATAGGCACACGGCAGCGTAAGCAAGTGCCAATTCCAAGCCGTTCACTA